>SJYA01007626.1:584-11109 GCA_006410615.1 Neotragus moschatus | reverse complement strand
TGCTGCGGCTGCGCCTTGTTTCTCCTGCACAGATGAGCTATTTGTGAGAGCCGCAGGCTGCTGTTTTGCCAGGACGGCTGGCTTCTCATCTGGTTGCGTTGTATCCACAGGACACTCATCAGAGGCCGCAGAAGCTTTCGCTTCGGCGGTCACGGTTTCGTTTCTTTCCTTCTCTCCAAGTTCTCCCTCCTTACTGGACGCGCGGCGCTGTGGTTGCTCCTGCTCATCCTCTTCCCGCTGGCGCCCCTCGCGATCTGAGTCCCCGCTGCGAGAATGGTTACCCATTTCTTGGTCTCTGCGCTCAAGAGTACTCTTTTTATTGTCAGTCTGATCGCTACTCACCGCTTCCTCGGGTTCACGGGCGAGTCTCGTCAACCTACCCTCCTTTTTGCTTCGAGCGTCTCTCTCTTCTGTGCTAGCTGTAGTTTCACTGTTTCTTTGTGGCCCCTCCCTTTCTGTGAGTTCTGAGGACCTCTCTTCCTCGTGCTGGTGCTCTTGCTCTTGTAAGCGCTGCTCTTCAGGCTGCCGTTCACGGCACCGGCTTCGTTTGTCGTGCTTTTCCTGCTGCCCTGTCGGGTCTGTTAAGCCGCGGCCGCCATGATTACTACTCTCCTGCGGCACTCCTTCACATGGCGAAGAATTGCCGCTGGCGCTTGCATCACAGCTGTAATGCTTGTCACTTCTCACTCGCTGGCTTTGGGCTGCCGGATCACACGGATAGGTCCCTCCAGCGCTCTCAGCTGGGCGATGAGAAGGTCCCGGGTGTTCCACCGCAAGTCCAGCTTCTGTGGACATGTGGTGAGGAGTCACAGACGCTGCAGACGGGTACCCCCAGTGACAGGAATACTCCAGCTGCTGCTGCGCCTCATAGAGACCTGTAGGAGCACTGTAGGCTACAGGGACGTAGCAGGCGCCTGCGTCGTTGTAAGGATGCAGGGGTGCCATCAGCTGGTGTTGCTGCTGCCGCTGATCGTGATGATGATGTGGCAGCAGCAGCCCCCCAGAAGCAACAACCTCTGCTGGGACTGCATGAGAGCCGTAATCTTCGTGTGTGTGAGCGCTTGTGCTAGAGTAAGGATGAGGCAAGGAGTACAGTGCCACAGCAGGTGGTGGTGGAGGCGGGGGGGGAGGTACATTATAGGAACAGAAAGCGTTATGTTGCTGTTGCCCATGTGCCTGATACATCCCTCTACGGTATCCGTAAGAAGCGTAATGGTCTCCTCCCCTACGCTGCTGCTGCGGAAACCGTCCCCGCCGGCGTCTCGGGGGCCGACCTTGATATAGATCAGACCTCTCCGAATATCTCGTTGCGCACGGCTCGGGAAAAACAGCGACCCCAAGGGGATGTACCTGCTGGTGGCACTCACTAAGAAACCCCGCCCGCTGCTCATACCGAGGGGCATGCGCCGTTGTGCTCGCCTGCACAGGATTTCCCGCAGCTGCGCAGGAAACGAAACATATGGGAAACAGCCAGAACGAGTGTCTTGCACAGAGCAAAACAGATACAGCAGTTAGATACCAGCTGAGGGGTTCAGCTGGGACAGAAAACATAATCACGTTCCTCCTCTGCTTGCCGGCCCGATCAGCGAGCGAACTTCACGCAGAAAACAGGCTTCTCAGCGACCAAGAGTACGAGGAAGACTGCAGACACACACATTTAGCAGGAGTGTTACAATACTGTCAAACCTTGTAAATGGGAGCGTTCCCCATAGCCAATCGGTTGCAAGGGGTGACGTTCTTCTGTCATTGCAGGTGGGAGAGCGCGCAGAGAATTCGCGGGGCGACCCGCGCGGCTGGAGCCACTTAGCGCCGCCTTTGTGTAGCTCTCCCAGCAGAAAAGGGACAAGTGACAGTCCTTCCGCACCCAGACTTGGTAATGTGCGGTCTAAGTGGCTGTCGAGTTGCACAGCTTTCGCAGTATTCACCGACGGACACAGGCAGACCAGTTTGACCTTTGCAAGACGAGTATGTTGCACCCAAGCTCCTGGCCAAGACTGTCCTTCTCGCCACGAAGTCTGCGCTCTTTCACGCTTACTGTCTAGAAATGAGGACGTGTCGTCAGGTTGAGAAACGCCTGACATAGTGTCCTTGGGCGACTCCTCAACAAGAGGCTCTGTCGTTTTGTCAGCGCTGGTGGAAGAGTTTCTGCTCAGGTCCCTGTCCTTCCCGGTCGGCAACTGGTGCTGATCCCGCACTCGCCACATTGAATCCATGTGTAGTCTAGAAGCCGCTACTTGTGCTCCAGCATTCCTCAGGGCACCACTTCTCCCTGTGTCCTGTCTAGTGTTTCCTGGTGCAAAGTACGGCTTCACATGCTGCGCCTGGAAACGGCGGCCACGGGCTGCGGCGTCGGGACGGAAAGAAGCCTGTCGGCGCGGGAATGGCTCGAACAGATAGGCAAGGCTGCTGGATGTGGTGCTGGGACGAGAACGAAATCGTCACAGACACAAAAAGGAATAAGTCACTTGTTATATTGACAGTTGATTTCGCGCGCGACTGGCACCCCTATAACCGTGGCAGCGTCCCTGTTTGGCCAGTGGGCTCACAGCAGCCAGCACACTGCTCATAAGAACTGATCATATTCCTCTTTGTTATATCGCGACTTGACTTTGCTCTCTGCTAACACTGGAAAGTGTCGGCACTCCATGACACGCGGATACACGCCACAGCATACGAAGGACAGCGGCGCTCATGTACAGGTGAGAGACACTAATTCGTCTTCTCTGCTCTCACGCAGCTGCTCCGCCCTCACGCAGCTGTTCCGCTCTTATGCAGCTATTCCGCAGGACGCGCACAGCGGCCTGCTCTCTGTACGCCTTCATGCTGTAAATGTGGTGTGCTATTTGTCCGCCCTCACCTGTTTGAAAGATCTCCGTGCTTCCCAGTTTTCACCTGCGCAGCGTTACTTAGTGAAGGCCAACCGTTCGAAACATCTGGGTCTTCATGAGGGACGGGCGCGAAGGACTGCGTTCGGTGTGAGCGGCCAGGGAGAAAAGCCGGCCCTCTGTGTGGACAAGATGCAGCCCCAGGCTGTGCGCTTCTCTGATTCCCTCTGCCTCCTTCGTAAAAGTCGGCCTCGCCACTGTTTAAGTGCATATTTCGCCCCCCTGTTGGTCTTTCTTGACGACTCGGCGGTCCATGCTCACCAGCACACGTATCCATGCTAGCACACGTACGCACACCTCCTGCAGCACCGAAAGCTCCTCCTTTCTTTCTTCGCGGCTCAGCCCCCTTCGGCCTTGTTTCCTGTCTTCCTCCTGCTAGGGGCGTGTCCACCGAGCGATGGCTTCCACAGAAAGAAGCTGGAGGCACCGTGGAACCTTGAGTGAAGGAGAAACATGGAAGCTTCTCGATGCTTTCGTGCGATCCCCAGGAGCAAACATCATCTTCAACGTCACTCAGGCAGTCCCCCCATCGTTTTGGCTGTTCTGCCAGCTGTTTCGGTGGAGCTTGCACGTCCTCCGCCGTTGCTCTGCGTTCTTCCGCGCCAGCTTGCCTTACTGTCGCTGGTGGGCGTCCCATGGCCCCGCCGGCTTTTCCCTCCGCAGGGAGCGAAAGTGCCCCGTCCGCTGCACCTGTTTTGTGCTGGCCCCTTGCAGCCAGTTCCTCCGACGAGCTAGGCACAGCGGAAGACTCGCCATTTCCGCCTTTTGGCCAGCTCTCGGCCAGATGTCCCGCTTGCGCCTTCACCACGTGTGATTCCGGTGACCCCTCCTCTTCTGTCTGGGGTGCCGGTACTGCAGTCTCCTTCTCAGCTGGTTCCACCTCCGAATGCGCGGTCGCTTTCTCCAACTGCAGCGAGTTGCTGGGGCTGCTTGTTGTTTGGGGTCTTTCTGGGCGGTCGGGCTGCTGGTCCTGGTGAGGACCACTTCCCATGTCTGGTGATGACGAGCATCCCCCTAGCCCTCCCTCAAGGGGCTCTGGAAAGCTCTCGTCCCCACTCTTCCTCCGTCTTATATCACTGGCCTCATCTAACCTGCTCACCACGTTTTCATGAAACGTCGGTATGCGTTTCTGTGCATCATCAGTCAGGCGCGACGCAGACTTACTATTTTCAGCGGGCAGCTCCGTACTTTCTCCTTCTCGGGGTCTCAGCACGGTCCGGGGTGCTGCAGGCTCAAGGCAGCTGCTGTTGCTCTCCAGTGCGAGCGTCCTGCCGCCGATGCTTTGCTGCAGATCTATCTGCCTGTGTTCGCTCGCAGAGCCAACAGCTGCTGGCTGCGGACCCGCACTGTAATAGTGAAACTCGCGTGTTGCCTTCCGAATAGTGGGCTTTCTGCTGCGACCGGTGGCAAGCGTGAAACCGTCGTCATCCTCATCTTTTCTCAGAACGTCGCCAGTGGAGGATGAGTCCTTCCAAGAGAGAGACCTGATCAAGGACGTCTCGTCAAAAACACGCGGAGCAGCTGCAGAGGCGGGATCAGAAGTTTCCTTCGTAGCTGTTCCAGGTGCGGGGAGAACGGCGTTGCTGTCTTCAGCGGAAGCAGGGACCGCCGCGGAAGCTTGTGTTCGCGCTACAGCCCTTCTAGGGAAAGATGACTGATTTTCTGGTAAAGGGACACTCAACGCCTCCGGCGTGCCTGTAGAGATAGCAAGTGCTGTTGGAAGTTGGGGGCTCTGCGTGTTCCGGACTTCAGCAACAGCCGCCGCCGCCGGCACCGCCCTGTCGGCCCCCCTTCGAGAGACAGACCTCCGTCTGCTTCGCCTGACATTTTCTTGGGGACTATCCGATTTTTTCTCAGCTGAACGATCGCGCCGACGCCGAGTCAGCGTGCTTGGCAGAGTTTCTTCCTGGTCTTCCGGTTGGCGTCCTGCATCAACCGCGACGGGAGGACTAAAAGAGGAAGCGCTGGCGTGCTCAGACGAGGTCTTCGCGTCCACAGAGTCCTTCTGAGGCTTGTCGGTAGTTCGTCTGGCGGTCTTTGCCTTGCTTGTGCTGCAAACCTCTTGTACAGCACCAGGTAATGGTTGACCTTTCCCGGTCTTCTTGCGAGACACGCGGCCGGCGACGCTTTTCTGAGCGGTGCGTTCAGTAGCCGTGCCATCCTGTAAACACGTCGCCACAGCAACACGAGTGGCGCTAAGGAGAGAATTCGTGGAGAGACAAGGTAATTGGTAGCAGCGGTGCCGCCACCAACGGGAGACACGAGGAGCGCGCAAGTTTCCGCCGTGAAGAACAGCAGTGAGTAAGCTCTCGTAAGAAGCAATATCAGCTCACGAACTAGCTAGCACATAACGTCAAGTTTACTACACCGGCGAACTACCGTGTCTGTTTGTCCGAGCGAGCGCAGAAATCAGCCGACTGTGTGCACGCGGCGCACGGGATACCAGGACTACCTCGTTTGAGCAAAACTTAGGGAGCGTTCCACAGTGTAGTCCATGCTATTTCTCAAAAATCGCACGCGCCACTTTCTTCTTATATGCAACTGCAATGTCGAAGTCACTGCCTGAGTTTTGTTGTTATCAAAGAGCACCGAGAGTGCGGCCGCTTTACCGTGGTAGCGTCCTGCTCCTGTGGAGGCAGACACGGGGAGGATTGCAAGCGAACTCGACTAAGGCGGGCGAGCAGTGCTTTGCAGAACGAAATGAAACAGGTAGAGAATTTGAAAGATATGACCATGATATGATTGCAGACAGCTTTGCAGAAGGTTCTTGCAGCTTGCCACCAGCTGCGCTCCGTGGACCCGCTGAGAAGTCCCTCATTTTTCAGATGCGGAGAAGCGCCCTTCCCTTCAGTTTTCACCCCGCCTGCTGACCGCGCTGTGCTTTCTTCGCCACTCCCTCCTTTTACTCTTGTCACCGGCCTGCAGGCCTTGCGTCCATGATTTGTTGATTTCTTCATCCGTCTGCGCGACTAGGGGGTTTTGAAACCCGCTTGTTCAGCCGCACGCAGACTTATTGGTTGCGTTGCCTTCCAACTCCAGTGTTGGGGATAGCAAAAGTTTTTCACAGCCACGCTTATCTTCCGCCTGAGAAATGTCAGTATCATTTCGACGAGGTGCTTTGTTATTCTGTTAGCAGCGTTGGCACCGTCAAGAGGGCAGCGCTCCCATCTGTCGAAAGTGGGGGTTCTGCTATCGGTTCACGGGTGTGTCTACTGCGGCGCCGCATTCAGGCGTGCTCTCGGCATTCCCGTCAACTCACTGCAGCGCTGCCGGCACAGGGGCAGTCGTGTTGCTTTCTGCACTGCAAGCTCGTCTACTATAATTACCGCCGAGAACAGGCCTGGTATGCGGGCCATACCCCACTAAACTCTCGCCTGTGATTCAGTAAACATTCGAAAATTCCTCCCGTGTTTGTTTAAGACCGCCACTGTGACGTATCCACACAGAAGGCCAAGTCGCCGCCTTATCACTGGCAGTGTTGGTGCAGCCGTGTTCGTCGTTTCGACACGCTCCATTAAAGCAGGTAGCTCAGGGTCCAAGGATAGTTTACGGGTTTCTGTGTCCTTTGTCTTTTGCGTGTCGGGAGCGCTCCGCAGAAATTGTCCTAGCAGGTATGTGGACCACTGAGCTGTTTTCCGCCAGTTCTTTGTTCGAAAAGTTCTGGGTTTGGAGACGACTGACGCCAAAAGCAGACTTTTAGCTGATTGGGCGTACTTGAACCCGAAGTGTGTCAACTAATCCTCACTGTCGCTGCGCAAAAGTTGTGTATAGAGCAGAAAGGCAGCGCCTCCCTGGGAGAACTGCGGACCTCGGACTGACGCGGTTGACAAGTGACGCATGCCTCCTCCTCAAACGTCGGCCCCCAGCACGCCCGCCGGGACAAGAAAACCGTCGGGGCTTTTAGTACGTCTTCTAGCCGTGTATCCTTTCTGCTCGTTCCCTTCCTAGTTTTCTGCACGCACCATTTGGTGTGTCCTCGGCGGTAGACCATCAGGCGCACTGTAGTCGCTCCATCTGTGTTCACCTGTAGAGATGCTGACTTACAGTACAGGGCTTTTTGAGGTCGTTTGTACGATACATGTAACGAGAGACACGCTGCCTGCGCGCCATGAACACATGAAGAAAGCAGCCGCTGCCGCAGAGGCGTATATGCAGGAAGCCCTCTATCTGCGTCCCGTCGGTGCCTCCAGAGCTGAAGTTGGCCCTTGCGCTCTGGAGCGATATGCATACGTTCACGCGGCGTCGCCGAACCGCAGCGTGGATAAAGTAAATGAAATGCTGCGAATGCAGCAGAAAACATGACAGACCACCTCCGACCCTCGCAAGACTACCCCATGACGAAAGCCTGCGTACCGTGCCAATAGCAGCTGCCTCATGCTGTAGAGTTCGTCGGCGGGGAATTGGTGGTCTCCATGCGTCTCGTGTGGCAAAGTTATCTGCTTCAACACTCTCCGCATGAGATTTGCGGGGCGGCGTACTCTAGCACGATGACGCATCACTAAGATCCGTCGTGCCGGGGCGGTGTGTAGAAGTCACTCAGGGCCGGAGCAACGAACACCGAGGCTCTCGATTAGCAAATTACTACTCTTGCTGGAATGTATTGAAGAGGCGAAGCAGCAATCTCCAGCTTCGTAACCAGCTGCTCGCTTTCTCTTGGAGCGGCCGCTTGTCGTCTTCGGGCGCATTAAACGAGTTGACAGCCATTCCCGCCACCTTCCCTGGCTTCACCGTCAATCACTGGCTTTTTCGCACGACCTCTAGAGCCTCTGTATGGATCACTTGAGTTGTACCCGGTGTCAAAGACCAACCAGCCCGCTAAATTGTAGGCAAGAGTTTCAGCACGTGTTCAAAGTCATCCGCAGCCGTAAGGGCATGCGCATACCCCTTCTCACGCATCCACACAGTGACATGCCGACGCATGTCAACGCGCATACCCCGTCTCAGGCCTCCACACTGTCTCCACACCAGCAATTGCCACACAGTGACACGCCGACGCACGTCAACGCGAGCTTAGCGCGACCAAGCCGCGCGTGCCCTTGGCGCAGGCACCCGCGACCACCTCCATATCGACCGAACGAATGAAAGGCGGACCTCTCCTCAAGATTATTAACATATTTTTCAAATGAACACTGCGAGCACGTACAGGGGGCGCCGCCCCTTCAGGAGCCCACCTTCGGTGTGGCCATGGCCTGGATGCTGTCTTCACATCCAGCACTTCCATCTGGATTTAACTGCGTGTACAAGGGCTGTGCTTACATTTTCGGCGTGCATACTAGTACTAGCCATGCGCCCATGTGAACCGCAAGGCCGCAAGCCCTCAGTGTCGCACCCAGAAAAGCAGCAGTATGTATATCTTCTCTGCGGCTCACGACCAAGGCACGCAAACGGACATGAATAAGCTTGCTCGCGACGGACTTATGCTGCAGTGGATAGAAGGCACCCCCGGCGCCGTGTTCCAAAGCGCGCGAAGGCATCACCTTCGATTGTGTGAGCTTCCGTCGAACTGCCTGTAGCTAATGTAGCACTCCAGTGCGGCTCACGGCCAGAGCAACCAGTGCACACTGTTGCTCAGACTAACCTCGTGCTGCTGTGATAGAAGGCAGCCCACGTCGCCGCGTTGTGAAAAGCGTCAGGCAGTCGCCTCTGTATCTGCAGGTGTCCGCGGTATTTCCGTATTAAGCGGTAGAAAAATCGACGTCCAGCGCTGTGCGCCCCCATTTGGAAGCTCCAGGCCCTCGTCCCCGCCTCAAGGGCCTCGCACGTTACACCCCGTGGACCTCTGTCTCTTGTAGCACGTGTGATCTGTACACGCAAACATCCCAGTTCCGAAGGCGTACTAGTTCCCTGCTGGCGTGCCATCAGTTCGAAGCGAGGGAGCAGATTGCAAGCGGCGCGCACGTCCTCGTTTGCCGTGCGGCCGGCGACCGCCAAGGACGGCGCCTCGGCGACTGTGTGCCTTGAGGGAACAGCGGAGGTGGTGATAACTAAGGAGCACGGCCTAGCAGGCGCAACCTTGATGAAGCGGTAGTCGTCGCAACTGACTTTTTTGCGCAGGTGTAGCGTTTAGGCTGGCTTTTCCTCTTCTAGCGTCTCCAGCCTTACACTCACGTACGGTGCCGAATCTTGTAGCAGACTAGCGTGCCTGAGCGTCGTGAGGTCTACGTAAACGTGTACAATTTTTTCTGCTAGCAGGCCAAGCGCCCAAGTGAGGCTTGTAACCGGAAAAACAATGTGTGCCCGTGCTGTCTGCAGGGCAGAGTGCGCATTCTGTAGTCAAGATGCGCCGTGCACCGTCCACAAACCTGCAACCAGAGTGCGTTCAAGCAGCGCGCGACCTGACTGCTGGGAACAAGACGGTTACGTCCGCACAGACTAAGAGACGGACACTTCTGCCGCGACACTGCTGCTAGCTGACGCGCCGAAACGCACGCGCTTTCGCATATGATTACTCCTGCACCAATAGCCTCTTTCTAATAGATGCACTGGACGCAGTGACGTCGCGTGCGCGGCGCTCGGATGGAAAGAAAGGTGGCGGCTACTTGCCACGGCGCCTCGAAGCGTGCTCTCTATCTTCCTTCCGCGTGTAGGAAGGCTCCGTCGCCAGACTCTGTCGCAGAGGCTCTTCGCTCCGGGCGAACCGGGTAACAGCGGGCGTGTCAGGATGACCCGCAAGCAGACGGGGCGAGTACTCCAGCCTAGGCTCTACACGACAGACGATGAGCTTGTAGGCATGTTTGGTGCAAACGTAAGGCAGCTGATGTGCAGAAGCCCTCATAATCACTCCATATGTGAAGCGTTGGTGCAGCTGACGCGACCGTCGCGGCGGAGACACTCCAGCGTTCTTTTCAAAAGTTTACCTTCTCCTGTGGACATGGAGTACGTTCCTGTGTTCCTAGCTTATGTCTGCCAGGATTCCGTCACAGTTTCCGCCCATCAGTGGTTCCATATTACAACGGCACCGAGTTGCTTTGCACGACACGATTCGACGACAACCGCACGGCCGCACAAGAGCGAATGCGAGCCACACCGTTCTTAAAGAGTTGCCTGTGCTGTACGCCAGCGCTCTACGCGACAAAAAATGACTCTAGGTCCAGAGGCCCAAGATATTTTTCCTTTGATGCAATCCCCGGCGCCGGTGCATCGACACCGGTAACGATCGATAACGACAGCAACACATGCAAAACGCGCTGCCGTGGTTTCGGCCTTCCCTGAAATGGGAAGTATTCGTCCTCTGCGGTTTAGCAGTAGAACGCAAACGCCCGCGCTTCCTCCGTACGGAGACGTCTGTCCCGCGAAACAGACATCTTCCCCGCTGAGACCATATAATATTGCATCCTCCAATGGACCTGATGTATGGCGCGCTGGTGCCACCGCAGGAGAGCGGTGGTAAACACCGAACCCAAGTGAAAACAGATCGGCGTGGAAACTGCTAGTCCGCCCCGCTGAAGACAGCCACCAATGCTTCTTCCCTTGGTTCGTACAGAAGCTCTCGTTGAGCTCTCCACGGTGCGCTATATAGTGGGGAAACCACGGTCGCTGACAGCAGACTCTCATGTGAAGCAGCCGGTCGAAGCATTCTCGCGAGCAACCGTTCAGGCTTACCCGCAGAAGACTCTGTACGCGGCGACAGCGGGCTATTT
>SJYA01007624.1:5363-15835 GCA_006410615.1 Neotragus moschatus | reverse complement strand
AGACAAGTACCGCAGGGATAAAAATGAATCAGCGGCTGTCATGCGTCAGTCCTCTAGCGGCGGAGTGCAGTGCAGCACGCGTGCGATTCTACAAAAAAGACGGACGGCAAACAAGTACAGTCGGGACGTCTAC
This sequence comes from Neotragus moschatus, assembly GCA_006410615.1. Lineage (NCBI taxonomy): Eukaryota > Metazoa > Chordata > Mammalia > Artiodactyla > Bovidae > Neotragus > Neotragus moschatus. The sequence goes on along the minus strand of SJYA01007624.1, from coordinate 15,702 downwards.
ATTGCAAAAGAAGCATGCGCGTTCTACTGGGTGTGGCAAGTACACTCAGAACTTTGCGTGCGGCTTCACAATAGGCTCCTGCACCGCCGAAATATCTCTTACTGTCCGCTGTCTGCAACTATGGAAGCAGTGTCTCATTAACAAGGTGAGAGCTCTTCATCCGACTAATACGGGATCGCTGGTGGCAGCAAAAGCCGGTGTCCGGTCACACTGGCATGCTTTAGAGTCGCTGCCACGCGATTAATGTGAGTAAGCCGCACTCTCTCAGCGCGGTCACCACAGCATGCTTAAAAGTCGCTGTCACGCGATTAATGTCTGTAAGTCGCACTCTCGTAGCGTGCGATGCTTTTGGAAAAAGCCCGCAGCTGTTAGAGAGGGCCTAAGTGACATCTGCAGCAACCACTGCTAGAGCCGGCCACCAACTCATGCGCACGCACGCCTTCGCGACCAGCCGAGACCTCACCCTCACGAAGCTCCCGCCTCGGCGCCCTAGCCACCCATACGGCATTATTGGGGAACCCAGCGGCGCTAAATGGATGTGCGAGAGGTGACATACCCCGCAAAAGAGCAGATGTCAGCGAGATTGACCCGTAAGCAGGCGCTAACGCACGGACCCTGCCACGACGACCCACACCGGAAGTAACCACCCCACGAAATGGACAAGGTCCCCTGCGAAAATGGAGCAGATCACCGCTCATACTAGAGCCCTCCTCAGCGCGCGATCCCGCAGAAGGATGCTGACGGACGCAGACACTTTCTGCTAAATCTGCCTGGAGGAGCCATAAAGATACACTCGACAAGCTGCGGACGCTTGCACGGGGGCGAGGGGGGCACGCAAGCAGCGTTTGCCGGGGCGTGTCCTGGCTAACAAAGCTTCCCATATGGAAGCACAGTACGCGGAAAGGCTTGGATGACAACAGGAGGGTATCAGCTGTAAAATGCAGACAGGCAGAGTGTAATTTCTAGATGTACGAGCCGCGTTCAACTGGGGATGAAGGTGCAGGGCGAACGCAATTAGATGGTGCGACATACGCAGGCGGGGGCCCCTTCCATGCCTGCACACAGCTGGGTCACCAGCGTCGGCTGAGACGTACAGCGCACCGTAGCGTCGCCAACGTCGGCTGAGGTGTACCATGGCGTCACCACTGTTTGCTGATTAATCATTTCATTCGCGCGTGCAGACGCGGCAGCTGTACTTGCCCGGCCGGTATGCGAAGGGAGGACTGGAATGTTAGCCCGCTTTTGATGAATTCGTATACGGACCTAATAGCAGTCTGATAGGCTATAGGGGAGCTTTGTCTGCATACCAATGCAATAAGTAAGACGACACCAAGCTTTCGAGAAGCTGTCCTTCGTAGAAGAGGTGCTGCTGCGCGGGCCTCACCAGAGTGTAATTGGGTACAAGAACCAGTAGAAACCGCCCGTTTTTATGTGTGCTATCGTACGTGTAACAGCATTTGATAACTCCTGTTAACCCTTTAATGCGGCTGCAGACGGTCCTACGCGTGTCACCTTCGCGGAAGGAGGATTGAAGCACGTACACCCTCAAGCGACGGCGACGGAAATGCTCCTGGCCTCACGGCACGTACGTCCCGAGCTGCGGCGGGACATCCTAGCAGCTCTTGGATTCCACCCCAGAAGCGTCCTGCTTGCCTCAGAGGTATTCCACAGACTCGGGGGAGTCACTTTCCACAGGACTCGCACGTGTATGTCGACGCTCTCAGAGTAGAAACAGTGGGTCTGCGCCCCTAAGATTACCGACAAAACAGCGTATTCGCTCCCATACAAGCGTTCTCCGCTTCTCTGTGGGATGAGCCCCGCCGTCTGCGACAACGTGTCAAACATGACTCTGGGCAGGCGCTGGCTATGAATCGCCGCGCCCCTAACTTTGAAGGGGTTGCACTCCGCCTGCAGGTGCCTGCAGGAGTCGTCTGCAGGAGCTGCGACTGATGTGTAGCCGTTTTGTGCTCACGTCGGAGCAGACCCTTCGCATATATATGGTGGTACCGCAGCAAGCAATACTCTAGTCCCGTAGGCGCAGGTGAGATAGGCGACACACTGCGTGGTATTACGTTCATATCAGACACGCCGAGGCGGGAAACGTACAGTGATAGCGCGTCAGAGGCGTATGAGGAGGCGTCACGCCACTGGGAACGCCTTTCACGCGGTATGGAAGAGCGGACTGCCACACAACAGCCGCCTGTGCAGCGGTAGCGAGCGTCTCCGCCTCGCTTATGCACCTGAACATGCCCGCAAATTAGTATTTTGACGCGGCAATTTGACTGCGTACTAGACACAAGGGTCTGTTTTAGTTTACACCGAACTGCGTTATCGTGTGACCTGTACAACACCTGAAGGGGCACACTTGCCGGGTTGAAGCCTCGACGGCACTCTAAGCTTGTGAACATGAGCATACGTGCCAAAGGGTGGCCACGAGGGGACGCGAACATCATGCATATGAAAAACGCATCTCGCCTCTCTGAGGCATCCCGCTGCAAAATCCTAGAGTAGTGCCGTAGCGTTCCTTCCGGCGAACAATCAATGGCTCAGCCGGCTTAGCTGAGCTGGACCGTGAAGACGCTGACCCGAGCCCAGGCCTCCACCGGTCGGTGCCGTTCCCAAGGCATACCAAAGCGTGAGCAACTTCAGCTATAGCGTCGTCACTTCAAGTATACAGTAGGAATCACAACCTCAAGCAAAGCCGCTGACCGGATAGCAACAGCCGAATTCAGGTTTACAGAGTCATTGGCACTGGCTTTCTTCTAGCATCTGCAGCTCGAGCAGTGCCCAAGCATCGTACAATGTGAGCCCCCAGCAGGCCGAGCTCGCCAAAACGTGCAGCGACTGACAACACTCGTAGCTCTGTTACACCTATTGAAAACCGCTCATATATATGAATACCCTGAAGCACGGTGCTTCTTTATGTGGCGTGTAAAAGCAGCGCGTTATACCTCTTGGAGAACCCTGTCACATATCAGACGAATAGAGCTGCAGCACAGAAGGCAGCTAAACACTGGCAATGATGTAAGATACAATAGACATTTGTAAAGCTCGACGTAAACGCGGCGGTCGCGGGCGGGTCCGCAGCGCTTAGCTCAGCACATTATCGGCGCTCGCTCTTTTATCAAGACGCTCTACGTTCCTCGCTAGTGTACGCCATGTTGGAATTCATGCATGCAACTTCCGCCTAGCGCTTTGAACGCTGCGATGCGCTCACGGGTCCCTGCTTCTCAAGACTAGCCGCTCAGCAGCCAACGGTGACAGAGACACGCAAGAAAAGGCAGATTCTATTACGACGGACAGCCGCCCCTGAGCTGGAGACGTTAAACGAGGAGCGGAAGCTGAGTATGGCTTCTGAACGCTATCTTCACAAAAGGAGCTGTTTTCCTATCGCCGTCACGGGACTCAAAAAAAAAACGCGTGGCTAGTGTGCATCCCTGCTTTGGAGTAACGATGTCGCAGGATCCCATTTCTCTGCGAACCAGACACGACTTCGATTTTGACAGTGTCAAAATGACTAGAATCTGGAGCAGTGTACGCGCGCTGCAGTCCTCAAACACGTCGTCCCTGCGAGGCCCCGCACAGATGCTAGGAGGTTCTGTTGTACGTACGCTACTGTGAGCTCTGACCATCACGCCGCCGTGGGGATGCAGCGTCGCCTTGGGGAGGCTCCTGTGTATCCTAGGTCCCAGCTTCTGATGACTGCGTCGAAGGAGAACCTAGCGCGGCCTGCTGACGCGGTGGCGGTGCGTCGCGCGGAGGTTCCGCGGCGCCGGGATTTTGTCCCTCGCCCGGCTATCCTTCCACGCACTGCTGCGGTGTAGACGCCTCACTCCTAGAAGGTCTAGCGAGATCCGAGTGTTCGGCTGCAGAGGGCGTTATGGGTACCGCGTGGAATGCCGCCCCGTCGCTACCATTTTGTGGTCCGCCTGGTGGAGCAGGACCCATTGAAGCGTAAGCGTACTCTGACCATGCATCAGAAAAAAGGTGAGGGGCTCCATTACGTGGTAAACTATCGGGAGCCGCCTCATCGCCACGTTCACGGGTATCCCCGGGAGTGGCTCGGTGCGCTTCCGAACCTTCCCCGCCTGGGTGAGGGAAGTCTGAGTTAGGAGCAGAGCGCTCGACAGCGTGGCGGATAGTCAGTTGTGACGTACCTGACGGTCTAGCATCGCTCCAGAAAGTCTCCTGTGCGTCCGGTATTCCAGCTGGTGATGACTGCGCCGCAGGTAAACCTGATGAGGCCTGTATATGTGGTAATGGCGCATCACGCGCTCGCGCCGTGAGGGCCGGAAGCTGTCCCTCCTCGGGGGCTCCAGCAAGTCGTTGTTGCGATGCAAGTGGATCAGGAATGTGAGGTCCGCCTTGGTCAGATTGGCGAGTTGCAGGAAACGTGTTGCGTAACGGCCGGAACGCCGTCCGGTGGCCACTGTCCCATGGTCCGACACCTGAAGTATGTCCCAGTAATGCGTGCGCAGAAGGAAGGTGAGGGGCTGCACTACCGCTTGTAGACGCCTCATCGGTCCATTCGTGAGTATCCCCGGTACTGGCTGAACGCGCTTCAGCGCCGCCCCTACCCAGGCAAATGAACCGTGAGGAAGGCGTAGGGTGTCCGGCAGCGTAGCAGGGAATCGGCTGAACTGCATCTGGCGGCGGCCTGGGACGAGAGTACCAAGACTCCCTCTGTGTTGTAGAAAACTCCCGTGCGTGCGCGCGCGTTGAACGCGTACAATAATAACTCAGTGCAGCTGACGTCCGGGGGTCGTATGCACCGGACGGATCGTCAGTCGGCGCTTCATACAGATGACTAGTATTGGGATGCAATCCGCTAGAGGGCTGCCTTGCTGGGGGGCCGGCGGCACCTGTGGAACGCTGCGGCTGAACGAGGGCTGAGCGACTACTGTGTACTGGCCCGGAGGGCGCTGTACTTGCAGCGGCAGCTCCTGCGGCAGGCGGCGGCAGAAGTAATCCTGCCGGCTTATGCTGACCAGTATCAGCATCCGGCACAATCCAGCCGCTGCTGTCACTCACTAAAAGCTGCACCCCAGAATTCGCACCAACGGGGCTCCCCAGTGTAAGCGCCGTTCCCGCGCTATCCTCTTGTGATGTAGTCGTGCCCGGGTGCGATTTTGCAGACTTGTACGGACGGTCCTGTGCGCCGCTTGCTGCAACTGGTGCAGCAGATGACGCTAGAGGCATTCGCCGACCACTGGACGTGATGCGCGGCAGTGCACCGGCCTGCTGGGTGCGCTGAGCAGGCGACCCTGCAAAAGATGCGGACGAAGAAAAAGCGGGCCCTCCGACTGAGCTCCCGCCGCTCGGTGCCCGTCCGCTAGGCTGAGTCGTCCTGGTATGAGGATACGGAGAGGAGGGGCCGCTTAGAAAAACATATGACGAGGTGTGCACAGAGCTGGAAGCCGCAGATGGCTGAAACGTACCAGGCGACGCTGAGGACGAATGCGTAGAACTACACGACATGTCGTGACTGTGAGCTTGTGAGGCGGAGGCAGCCGGCGTAGAGCGGAGGTCGGGGCTGAAGGGCCGCCACCCAGGAGTCGCCGAAGTGTGCGCAGAGCTCGAAGCTGCGGCCGCTTGAGAAGCACCAGAACCAGACGAGGACACACGCAGACGACTACGGGACATGCTCGAACGTGGCGGCTGTGGGGTGGAGGTCGCCGCTGAAGTTCGCGGTACGCTCGACGCACACTCAGCACGTAGGAAGCGGAACCGGCGACGCACGCCCCGCAGGGTCATATGTACACTATCCGAGGAAGTCTGAAGTCGCTCCTCCCGTTCTTCAGCGTCCGCAATTTCTGTCCATCGTCGTAGAAAGCTCAAGTGTTTCTCTATGTCCAATTCTACTTGCCTCACGTTCTCGACGGGATAGCACATTGATTCTAATGCCTTCAGCGCGTTCCTGAGTGTGGTCTCGTGCGCTTGCCGATACGAACCGAGGGCGGAAAGCATTGTTTTAAGCGCATCAGTCGCGTACGCCACAGGATCTCTCATGTTCAGTATTCGGGACCGACTTTTACGCTTTCTGCTTTCAGCAGGCGTTTCTTCGAGGGGCTGCGCTCCTGCCTCGTCAGGAGCGGCGTCGGCATGACCGCCGTCAGTCCGTCCGGTTTTTTCTCCAACACGAAAGGCAGCATATTTTCCAGAGGCCCACTGTGACTCAGAAACACCCCGAGAGGTCCTTTCACCGACGTCACGTTCCAAGCCTGACACTATAGCAGCAACGGCCTTAGTTGGAGTCTGGTTCGTTGCGGCCTGCGCAAATAGTGGCTCGCCGGTAGCTGGCCTGGGCAAGACAGGTGAACCGATCTGTTTGGACAAGCCTGGCTCTAAACCCTCCCCTTCGCGCGGCGTCTGTTTTTTCTTGCCAGTACCTTTTGTGAGTGGTAAGTCCTCGGAGTGAGACCCTGAGGACCCACCTGCAGCTGCAGCTGGCTGCATTCGCCCACCCATGCGCTGATCGCCCGCTGTATAGAAGCGCTGCGAATCCTGGCCCCCTTCGCCCTGCGCACGCCCTGACAAACGCGGCGGAGTCAACCGTAACGGCGCTTCTGGATCAAATCGCGGACGACGGACACAAAGCGATGACCGTAAATTCACACGCGGCTGCGGCGGAACCGTTCCCGCGGGGAGTACCAAAGGTGTGTGTGCACCAGTACCGGGACCAGGAATATCGACCGGACTGGACGGAAGAGACGGCTTGCCGCCGACAACGATTACTGGAGGTGAGGCGCTGACGCTGATAGTGGACAACGGTCCTGGCCCTCTCGCCGGTGGAGACGACTTAGAAGTTTGCGTACTATGCGGGAAGCTTCCATACGGATCAACAGGCCCCGGGGAGACTGAAGTTGACGGCGCTGTTGATGGCGACAGTACATGACATGAAGATGATGGGGAGAGTACGTCGCCCCCTGTTGAAAGTGTCCCCCTGTCCCCTTGCGACGAAGTACCGGGAAGAGAAGGGGCAGGAATACTACCTTGTTCATCGCCCCCGTCATCATTTCCGCTTGCCTGCTGCGCACCAAACGCAAAACCTCCCCCCTCTGCTGAGGCAGGCGGCTGCCTCTTTCCGGACGAGACTTCTGGTGACGCTTTACGTTTTCGTGGCGAAGATAGCTGGTGCGAAGAATATGCCATAGAATTGCTGTAACCAGGCTGTCTGTCACGACGGGTCCGCGGGAGATGCGGCGGTGATGGACCTGAAGCATCGCTAGTTTCAGCGCTCTGGGTTCCCGCGGACTCCGTCGGCTGCAGAAACAACAGAAAAACGCATTGAAACAGCGCAGCAAACAACAGAGCGCTCCTGCGGCCGCACCGGAGCCAGGTTGAGCGGCTCACAGCCGAGCGTCTGACGCTCCGGGTGTAGGCCTCTGCAAAAGCCTTCGCTCGGAAAGTGCCCATTCTGCCACAAATGCCAGTCCGTAGTTCACGCTTTTTCCGCGGAAGCACCTCGTGTGGGACCATTGCTACGGGTCTTGTACGGACATGTCGTCACCGTTCTTGAGCAACGTCACCTACGTAGCCGTTGCTACGCATTACGCAAGAAGCAAACTCTAGAATTTCAGCCATCCGCACTCGAATGCCCAGGGTTTTGTCCTTGCGAAAGGCTGCGCGATTGCCTTTTTGAGAAACAGCGTTACGCCGCTGCAAAATTGCGTTTGCGGAAACGAGTGGGAGACGTTCAAACGTCGTGCGGTCTTGGACTCACTCATCGCGACGCGCTAGTGGTTGAAGCTAGTGTCGCAAATGGGGGTAACACGCTAGCTTTTAGCTGGTACGCACAGCCGCTCAAAGCCGGCTCTGCTCCATAGCGCCACTACGGCAGTAAAGCATGCCTGTAGTCCTATCACCCGACTATAGCCCCCCAGGATTCCCTCGCGTGCTTCTGGACATGTGCGCAGGGTCATGCCGTTCGATTCGACAAAGAGGGTGCGAGAGTACGTCGGCGGAATCGAACGGCTCCCAGCAGGGCTGTTGAGACGAGCGGCGCCGCAGAGAATGGAGGAGCGCAAGACGTACAGGAGGACGAGGTTACACGCGGGGCCACACACGCTGCGCAGCACATCTACAGTATCAGGTGTCCAAGAGCATTGAGCGAGGGGACTACTGGTACAGACCCGCATGTACATTCATGTACTTCGCGGACTCGCAGCTGTCACCTCCTTTTGTACGAATTCCGTAGCTGTTCCGATGGCCTTACAGACGGAGCAGATTTGCTGCCCGCCCAGAAACAGTTTTGTGGACTGATGGGTAAGTGAAGCGCTCGTAGCTTTGGCCGGCCCCACGTCCAGCTTGGTCTCGTCTGCCTGTTTACTTCCGATCCGTGCACAATTATACGTATGAAGCAGCTGCTTTGATCCACACGCACAGACCGAATCTCTCGAGCTGGGAGCCCGCGTATTACGCGGAAGCCGTCTGCGTCGGTGGCTGGGCGCCGGCTTCGTCATCTTGAGCAAGACAACAACTGCCAGTGTATACGTCCACGCATATATACGGACACACATGGTCATACGCACACTCACGTAAACGTCTTTTTCTGTTTCGGTGCGTCAAGCAGTCACGACAGATGCCGTACTGATGCATGATATTCAGGATAAAACCTGCTCAAAGCAGACGCCCGTGTCACCTAGACCAACACGCTGGCGGGTTGCTGCCTCTGGTTAGCCGCGGACCGTGGCCAATCTGCGTGTCTCGCAATATCAGCTGCGTCCGCAGCCGAGCAGGTCAGTCTGCTATTTCGAGACACCCTCGACAAAGAGTCACAACAAGCTAGTATCACATTCAAACTGTGCTTTGCGCCTTCAGCCCTGCCTCCCGGCGAGTACGATAGTCCATTAAATGCCGCAGTTATGGCTGGGGGAGCGTCGACCTCCTGGTGATACTCCCAGGTTGTGCTTTCTGCGCCGGTCTTCGCGTCAGGGTGCACACAGCAGTTCGGTAAATGCAGCAGTTGTAAGTGGACGAGCCTTCGCCCGCCACAAATGACGTCGCTTCGTCACGACTCGGTGGTCGACAAGGCAGCAGGAGGGAAGTCAAGCAAGACAGAAAGTCCAGCTTTCGCCGGTGGGTAGGCCTGTCAAACATAGAAGTACTATCTGTTGTGCGGACGGGAATGTTCTGGTAAGCGGACGTAGCTCTGTGGAGACTGACCGCACCAGAAAACGCCTGCGGAATTCTGCTGGTATGCGTCCAGGCATTATCGGTCAAGATGCGCATAGAGGCACGTATAAGCCGACTCCTCCACGTGCAGCCAGAGAAACGTCAAGAGAGGTCCGCAAGGCGTTGAGGCCCCCCCTGCCAGGTCTACTAGAGAGGAAGCTCCAGTCCCCGTGTTCCGCAACAGTCTGTCCCTTTGGAAACATATCACCTGGATGCATGCGTTCCTTACAGTGCCACTGCCGAATTGTCCTTCCCGCTGCTGCAGCCTGCTCTGTGTCTCGCCGTCAAGTGCATACATAATGCGGCGCGGTTGTGCCGTGTTTTCGAGAAGCGAGGCACACACAGCTGAGCAAGAATCAGCCTGCACGAGACGGCCACGTAGATAACGGGGTGCCCGCGAGCCCATCCCCGCCTTTCTTTGAAGCTATCTTCGACACATGCAGTGAACCACCAGACAGAGTCTTAACGTCTTCCAACGTCCTCGCCGATTCACCAGTGTTCCCGAGCACCACCCATCCGCATCATCGTCTCGAAACCCTACACATCTGCGAGGCGAGGAATACATACAGAACCAGCCCTCCGGTGATAGGGTATATGTGTAAATATGTATATTCTGTATACAGGCCATAGGGGTGCACGCACCGTCGGCTTGTGAGTCGGTGGTTCTTCGGATACCCATAATGCAGATAGCAGCCTCGCAAGTAACAGCCCGGGAATGTCTGAGTACCCGCGTAGGCGCACGGCGCGCGAAGGACCCCGGGCGAAGGCACTGGCAAATGTAGCAACTAGCAGGCTCGTGGTAGCCAGGCCGTCGAGCTGTTCGGCTCCATCCTGTCTTGAAAAGTAACGTTGGTACAGCTGTACCGTGTGCGGCAGAATACCAGTGCACTCGATGTTCCTGCGGCGTGAGCAAGGCTGAATCCTGCCTTCGAATGTGCGGTTCGTGCAGCTATTGCTTGTGTTAGTTAACTTCTGGTTCCTACTTTCCGGCTTCGAACGTAGAATGAACAGAACACTCCTCGTGCGGCAGAATACTACCCTATTTGGCATTTCTGTGGCGCCACTTAGGCCGCCTTTGTCTTCAAATCAGTCACCCGCACGACCATTGCTCGCGGCAGCTTATTCGCGGCTCCTACCCTGTGTCTCCGGACGTAAAATGGCTACA
>SJYA01007623.1:0-10851 GCA_006410615.1 Neotragus moschatus | reverse complement strand
CCAAGGGACTCTCAAGAGTCTTCTCCAACACCACAGTTCAAAAGCATCGATTCTTTGGCGCTCAGCCTTCTTCACAGTCCAACTCTCACATCCATACATGACCACAGGAAAAACCATAGCCTTGACTAGACGGACCTTAGTCGGCAAAGTAATGTCTCTGCTTTTGAATATGCTATCAATTCCCATTTCTACTAACTTAGTTTTGGTTTTTAATCACTTCTGTGATATATATCTCCTATCTAATCTGCCTGCCATCAGACTTTCCCAAATGTTTCTAAATATTCTAATAAAATGTTCTTTCTAAAATGCAAATGTTAAGTCATGAAAAAATCCACAAGAGGATCTCTACTACTTTTATAATAAAGCTCACACTCCTTAATATGGGTTACTGGCCTTTACTCACCTCCACAACTTCATCTCTGGTCTCCCTCTCTTCATAACTCCAATCAGTTGGTTTCCTTACAGTTTCTTCATATCAAGCTTCTCATTCCACATCTTTGTGAATCTCATTGTTTCCTATGCCTTGGAAGTTTCTCTTGAACTCTCTGCCACCAAACTCCAGTACTCTTCTTATTACTTAGAATTGTATTTAACAGTACATAATAGAAAAGTGACTCCAATGGCTTAAACAAAGATGCAAAGGAAATGTAAGTTGTATGGTATCATCAGGGACCAAGACTCCTACTATCTTTTTATTTCACTATTATTGTAAGGAGGTTTTTTATGGCTGAGAGATGATGATTCCATCTCTAGGTTTCATACCTGCATTCCAAGCATGAATAAAAGGAAGAGGGAAGAACCTGTCAGTTATGTTCATTTTCATTGGGGAAAAACTGATTTTCAACAAAGCCCTGTTCAACAGGCTTTTTTTCCACTTACATGGTCACTCATACCTAGAACGGTATATCAATACAATGGTGCCTCAAAAAATTCAGATTTCTATTTGTATGCAGGAAGGGGAGAATGAATAATGTCTGCCACATGCTTTTACCTGGCTACCTCTTACAAAATTCAGATCAACTTTCACCTTCTCTTGCAAGTTTTCTATGACACTGAAAGTCTGGACTCAGGATTATCCTGTGTTTCCAGACCAGTGCTGTAAAATAGAAGACACTCCATGCATTTGGTTGATCGAATGACTTAGTGGGGTTACTCTATTCCTTATGCTTTCAGCATACTGTATTTTAATCACTGAGGAGGAAATCGCAACCCAATCCAGTATTCTTACCTGAAAAATCTCTTGAGCAGAGGAGCCTGGTATGTTACAGTCCATAGTGTCACAAAGAGTTGGACATGACTGAGTGACTGAACAGATGTAGTTATTTTAGATGCTTGCTTCTTCAAGAATCTGTAAGTTTTTTAAGGCCAGTGGCTATGTTTTTTTCACCTCAGTATTCCACAGTATCTGAAAGACAGTAATTGAATTAATTTTTTGGAATGAATACATAACAAGACATTTTAAGACGAGATTTTATAAGCAAGTGCGCTCTTCAGAAGGATATAAAAATTAAATTTTCCTTTGTGTTGGGAAATGGCAGCAGGGGTCTATCTAAATAAAATTATCATAGGAATATAATTATCTTCATATTTAGCTTAGAACCCAGGAGCTAACTAAGCCCAGTAGCTGAAGCCATTCTCTTTCTGCCCATGGGTTCAACTTCACCTCTAATTCTGGAAACAATCTCAATGACCAGTACTGCCATCTTCATTTTAGACCTCATTCTGACCTTATTATAACCAATCTTAGCTTCATACCTAACCTAGAATTCCTGTCTAGAATGTGTGTTTGTGGTTAGATTCTGTGTTCATTAAACCTTATCTTCATGACTTGTTCCTTGCCATCTGTTATAAGACTGCTCGTATCAATTATTGGCCTGTCTGGATCTCAGTGTGTCACCTGGGCTTTGTTTAGCTGTCTGGACCCTTTCCTAATGCCTGCAGCTTGGAACTTTCCAGATTGCCTGCCTCCCTGCCTGCTTGACATATGTAAGTAGATCTAGGTTCTCAGCCCCATCCTTCCCCTCTCTGGCCCATTCTGTTAGTTCAACCAAAGTCTGGTTCTGATTTTTGTAGTGGGGCAAGGTTTACCTAAGAAGCACTTTATCAGAGAAGATCTGGAATCAAAGAGGGAAGCAGATATTTGATAAGAATGCTGAGAACTATTCAGATAGTTGAATGAAACCAAACCCTTTATTAAATACCTCATTGTCTCAACTAACTTGCATAATATTTTCTATGTCTAAACTGTCTTAGGAATATCACTTATATGTGGCATCTAGAAAAAAATGGTACAGATAAATTTATTTGCAAAGCAGAAATAGAGTCACAGATGTAGAAAACAAACATATGGTTACCAAGGGGAAAAGCAGGGGTGGGATAAATTGGGAGACTGGGATTGACATATATACACTACTATGTATAAAACAGATAACTAATGAAAACCTACTGTATTGCGCAGGGAACTCTACTCTGGTGACCTAGATGGGTAGGGAGTCCATAAAAAGAAGGGATACGTGCACATGTTTAACTGATTCACTTTGCTATACAGCAGAAACTAACACAACATTGTAAAGTGACTATATACCAATAAAAAATTGTTTTAAAGTCTTAGGAAGTCAACTACATTTTTCTTTTTCACGTAAGTGGTATTACCATCAACGTTTCTTTTACAGATTTATGACTGTACCTGCAGGACAGTAAAACTTTAGTGTTTTACACAACAGAGTTATCTTGTTTGCTCTCATGGCAATTAGTAGTTAAGTAGAAGTGTCAGTAAGAAGGCAAAAAAAGACCCTAACATATCTGCTTTTTATGAAAGATCACTATATGTAAAATCAAATCTTCTCCTTTTAAAAGAATGGGTCTACCTCTATGCCCAATTGTCTTCACCAGGGACAATTCCTCCTCACTCCTAGTATACTCATACACAGATTCACCTGAAATAATATGTATAGAGGTGGGAAGCAGATAATTCATGTCTATACAAATATTATGGAAGTGGGCAGATTCATTCAAGTTTCTATGACTCACAGCTTAGGGCCTAGAGTCACTAGTTTTATTACCACAAAGCAGAAGGACGACTCCTTCTCTTCAACTCTTGTGATTAGTCTTGTACCTATTTTGCTAAGAATGGTTCAGCTATCATCAACTGTAAATATCACAGTTTAAGGGTGCATAGTATACATAGCAAACGCTGGGGTGGATTGCCAAAATCGTAACATTCCCATACTGCTCTGTGTCTTAGAACTACAACTAAACACAAGTAGAGTGGATGTTTACACTCCTGTCATTCCCATATCATTACTCTCATACAAGTTCAGTCTTTTGTAATTGAAGTATAGTTGATGGACAATATTATATAAGTTACAGATGTTCAATTATGTGAATCACAATTTTTAAAGGTTATACTCCATGTATAATTATTGTAAAATATAAGGATATATTATACAGTATATCCTTATTGCTTATTTTATGCTTAATTTATAATGCTTATCCCCCTCTATACCTCCCTACCACCCACCTACCCCCACTAGTAACAACTAGTTTATTCCCTATATCTTTGAGTCTGATTCTTTTTTCTTGTTGTGATATTCACTAGTTTGTTGCATTTTTAATTTTTTAAATTTATTTTTATTTTTTATTTTACTTTATTTTACTTTACAATACTGTATTGGTTTTGCCATACATCAACATGAATCTTAGATTCCACATATAAGTGATATCATACAGTATTTGTCTTTTTCTAATTTCACTTAGCATAATGCCCTCCAAGGTCATCCATGTTCTCGCAAATGTCAACAACCACCTAAATATCCATCAACAGATAAATGGATAAAGAAGATGTGATACACACAGACACACACACACTCACACACACACTGGAATAATATAGTTCAGTCTTTACCGAGAGCCTGCTATGAGCATGGTCCGGGGCTGGATAGAGGATTATAAAGAAGTCTGAGACAAGATGCCTGCCCTCAGGAAACTTAACATCTATTGACTGGAAGAGGAGATAATACTGTGAGTAATATGTAGCAGTAGAAGGCTTAAATCACAGCATAAAGTCACAGTATATGTGAAATCTCAAACTCAGTTTAACCACCAGTAGTAAGAGCTATACACTCTGCACCCTCTCATTAACAGAAAAGCAACCAGTCTTACCTTACATGGCCTTTCACAGAAGAAGGACACTCAATAGGAAATCAGGAGATGGTTTTGTAAAATATACCATATGACAAATGCAAACACTTCCTTCACTTTTCAAATATCACAGAAAAAATATTCCTCCCTCATTTAAAGAAAAAATATCTAAGTGCCTTTTCAAGTAGTGTCTACACTGTACACCCTGTTCTTGAATTTTGAACGCATTCCTAACATAATTTAACAATGAATAGTAATTTGTGAGTCAATCCTGATACTGTTACAGAGGAAACTACTTGAGTCCTGAGAGAAATAAACAAGAAAAGGGGTTTAAGAAGCCAGAGGAAAAGTTCTCACATTTCAGATCTCTCCTATCCTTCTCATCCAACTTAAAATTCTCCTACTTAGAAAAGAACTTGTGTCTGCCAGTTGGTGGCCTGACCTTAGGCCAAGCTTAATTAATTAGCGGTCTTCTCTAACTATCATCTGGCCTCATTTGCCTAGGCTGTAACCACAGCTCAGTACATTACTGAAGTGGAGACTCCAACCAAGATCGCTTTGGTCCACTGAGCTGCAGTGACTCAACAGCTGATGTGATCTACCTCTTCTTTCCACTGTGCTCCAAACCATATCACTCCTGCCAACTTTAACTTCCCAGGCTCAGGTCAGTATTTCTCAAAGTGTGATTTGCAGACTAGTGCACTATATGTAACTGTGGTGTTTGTAAAACTGCCAATTCTAGCATCCTGTTCTCAGAGATTAAGTAGTTATAGGATGGGGGTTGAGAATATGCATTTTAATATCTTTCCCTTTGTGAAACTTGTGCTCACTAAATTGATGATGCTAATACAACTAGGGAATGGGACATGAAGCTGGTAGGCCCCAGCTAGTATTGTCAAAGGCCAAGATGGAAATAACTTAATTTTCTGATAACACATTTCATGTAAATGAAGATCACTCAGGAAGCTTGTAAAACATACATAGCTCTGGGTCCTACCTCCTAAACCAAAGGAATTATAACCACAAGATGGGCCTGGGCATCTGTATGTTTAAAGGGCTCCCCTAGGTTATTCCCTGGTTCCAAATAGGGAAAAGAGTATGTCAAAGCTGCAGGTGGTGACTGCAGCCATGAAATTAAAAGACGCTTACTCCTGGGAAGAAAAGTTAATGACCAACCTAGACAGCATATTAAAAAGCAGAGACATTACTTTGCCAACAAATGTCCATCTAGTCAAAGCTATGGTTTTTCCAGTAGTCCTGTATGGATGTGAGAGTTGGACCATAAAGAAAGCTGAGTGCTGAAGAATTGATGCTTTTGAACTGCGGTGTTGGAGAAGACTCTTGAGAGTCCCTTGGACTGCAAGGAGATCCAACCAGTCCATCCTAAAGGAAATCATTCTTGAACATTCATTGGAAGGACTGATGTTGAAGCTGAAACTCCAATACTTTGGCCACCTGATGCAAGGAACTGACTCCTTAGAAAAGACCCTGATGCTAAGAGAGATTTAAGGTAGGAGAAGAAGGGGATGACAGACGATGAGATGGTTGGATGGCATCACTAACTCAATGGACATGAGTGTGAGTAAACTCCAGGAGTTCATGATGGACAGGGAGGCCTGGCGTGCTGCAGTCCATGGGGTCACAAAGAGTCAGACACAACTGAGCGACTGAACTGAACTGAACTAGGTTATTCAGATGTATTTTGTCAATGAGATTCACTGCACTAGATCAATTGCTCCAAGGCATGCAGCAGCTAGCAGAGTGAAAGAGGTTACTTACAGAAGACCAAGGGGATCTTCCAGGTGGTGCTAGTGGTAAACAACACGCCTGCCAGTGCAAGAGACATGGGTTTGATCCCTGGGTAAGGAAGATCCCCTGGAGGAGGGCATGACAACCCACTCCAGTATTCTTGTCTGGGAAATCCCATGGATAGAGGAGCCTGGTAGGCTACAGTCCATGGGGCTGTCAAGCCAGACAGACTGAAGCGATTTAGCATACATGCATACACAGAAAACCCAGGCACCCATTCCTCATTATTGGAATCTACATGTTTTAAGGACAAAGCTACACATATTTTTTTTTTAAAACGCTTTACTCTAGATGTGGTTGCAGTAAGCACTGTGGGCTTTGGGGATGGAGGGAGGCAAACTTTTGCAATACTATGAAAGAAAGGAGGGAACGAAAAGATATCACAATGAGAGGCAGGTGATGACAGGTCCTGAGACAGGGAAGTGTTTCTGCATCTGACCTCACCCCCTTTCTATTCACAGCAAATCACCCTCCCACCCCACATCATTGAGGGCTGAGGTCTAAGGCATTCTTAAGGAAGAAGCAAGTACCCACATGGAGACAGTAAGGTTCTGTCCTCAGCTATTTGAGCTAGTCCTATCAGTTCTCTAAAAATCAGCAGAATATCCTCTCCCTAGCTGGAGGAGCAAAATAGGACACCATGAATCGACACGGAGCCAGCTCATTTTGCCACCTGTATTCTCAGACCATCTGCTGTTACTCTGTGCTCATCAGCTGGAGCAATCCACCTAGGCAGGCAGGTGCCATGCTCACTTGGAAAAAAAGAATACTTCATTTCATCCTACTTCCTATAGCATATGACTCTTTATTAATTCCCCCTCTCTTTTTCCTCTGTGTCTGGAAGGGTGTCTTAGGGGTAGAAGACAATCGTATGGAAGAGTGAAACTAATTTCAATCTACTACTGAGTCATGATCCCTTAACACAGGGTCCTAGCGTCTAACCGAAAAGGATCTCAGGGCTAAAAAGAAACATATAAGAACTCTTCCCACAGAGACTATTTCACTCCACCTCCTGGAATACATCATATTCTATTTCCAGGATTCAGAGCAGCAAACTCTTTTCAGATGTCCACATCACCTCCTGGACATCATATAAAAATCACACTAGCATCTCTAATGTCAACTGAAAAAAATGCACAACCTAAAAGTTGAGAATTATGTGTTATTGGGCAGATTTTCTGAGAACTTAGGCCCAGAAGACAGACTCTCAGATAGCTCTGAGGCACTGCTCCAACAAGGTAAGTGAGGAGTCAGGACATATAGGAGTTTGGCAAGAAAAAACAGGTAGTCAGGACATCAAAAGATTACTGTGAATTAAAGAAAACCAGACATCTTGTTAATGAATTTAGTAGGTTTCTAGGTATGGGAAGATGCAAGAGTCTGGGCTCATTGAAATCATTCCTTTCATATGCACCTTAACTATCAAGGGCCAGTATCCTGATCTTCTCTAGCCTGAATCCCCTCTGGGTGCACAGCCAGGGTTGCTTCAGTGACTGCTGGCTTGATGATGGCAACATCCTTTGTTTACTGATCTGGCAGTGACATTTTTCATCCACGTTAACACTGCATACCAAAAACGAAACCCATCTCCTCCAAAGCAGTTTCTGGTAATGCTACAGAGAAGAACCAATTCTGACTCCCTGATGGAAATGTTTCTTTGACTTGGTTTTTGTCGCTATTCTTACTGTAATCATACATAATGGCCTGCCTCAAAGGACCCTGCTCCTCTGCCTGTTAAAGTGCCTTTGTTCAGCTCACAGAGAGATAATATGACCCTGCCCACCAGTGAATGGCTACGAAAATGAAAAGATTAATACACTCCTTCCAAACACTGGCCCTTCCTAGAGATGTTTTGCAAGATTGAAGACCTTTTTCACTTTACTTCCTCACTGCCTCTCTCTCTGTTCTGCCTTTTGACTTTAGTTCTTCTTTGCTTCTTTCTCACTGGCTCTATAAAATAACTTGGCATTCAGACCCCAACAAGATGTTTTCTTTGAGACATTAATGTGCCACCTTCTCAGTTAGCTGGATTTCTGAATAAAGTTGTATTTCTTGCCTCAACATCTCATCTCTCAGATTCACTGGCCTGTTATGTAGTGAGCAGAGTGAGCTTGGACTTGGTAACAGTAATAACATTATCATTCTCTCAATTAGAAACTTACAAGTTGTCTTCAGTTTCTCCCTTGACTTTATTTTCTTCCTTCAGTCAAGACTTTGGACCATCACTGATCCAAGCACTAATAACTAGGACACTGCAAAAGAGAGACAAAGGGATGTTCAGGAGAGAGCCGATAGGACTCACACCTTGGAACGCACAATAGCAATGGTAGCCTTCATATCTTCACTACCTGGCTTCCAGTTCCTATTCTCCTAATGCTTCCCACTACAAACTTGGTATTCCCCTGTCCCAGAAACCCTCAGTTGCTCCCCAATCTTGTCTTCACCCCTCTTCCTGCAATAAAAAATGCTTTTTAGCTTTCTCCCAGTGCTCCTCTACTTCTAAGGTGAACTTTGGCCAAATCACACCATTCCTTCTTTCCTGAACACATCTCTTGCTTACCTTGCTCAAAGTTTTTACCAATGCCCTGCCTATTGTTTGAAAATTTATTTCCCTTCCACTTGTTAAACCCTTATTCAGACATCAGGGTCCAGCTCCAAGGCTACCTCCTCCAGCCCCTAATTGAAACCATTCTTTCCTTCTCTGAACTAAGAAACATTTCTTTCTTAATGTTGCTTATCACCTTCTGTTAGAGGAAGCACACTGACTGAACCCGCCCACCCTGGCCAGGCACCAGTGTAACCATTTGCATGAGTTGTTTTATGACAGGAGATCCTGATAAGGAATATGGAACAAATAAGCCACCATCAACAGGAAGAGTTCGAGGAAGGTCTAAAGGAGACACCGGGTGTCCGTCCACTTCCCAGAATCCCTCTCGCTAGCATCCGTCTTGGCTGAGCGATGCATGCGCCACCAGGAAAGACTCTGAATTAGAATGATTGGTTAAAGACCAGCGGAAACTAATCCCATCACCATAAAACCCGAGGCTGTGAGCCATGTGGCAGAGCAGTTCTCCTGGGTTCCCTGACCCCACTGCTCTCCACCCGGGTGCCCTTTCCCAATAAAGTCTCTTGCTTTGTCAGCACATGTGTCTCCTCGGACAGTTCATTTCCGAGTGTTAGACAAGAGCCCAGTTTCGGGCCCTGGAAGGGGTCCGGCTTCCTGCAACACTTCTGCCGTACACACCCTTCTCCAATCCAGGAATTGAAAAGCTTGTTATATCCATCACAATTTCCAAGTAGTGCCTTTCCCATAGTAATTACTCTAAAACTGTGTTAAATGGATTTTTCCTTTTTCAACTTCTACGGAAATTTCCATAGAAAGCTACATTTTATTAATAACAGAGCTTTCCTCCCAGCTCATGTCTTGATCTCTTTCTCTCCATGCTTGGCTGTCCCTGTCCCCGCCTCTAGCTCGGTCTATACTGCTTTCTCCATCTTTGTTTCTCTCTGGGTTTACTCGCCCTTCCCCGTCCTCTATCTGGCACGGTCAGCCTGGCTTTCTGTCTCTTTGTTCATGGTCTTCCCCTTTTCACTGTTGATATGTGTTTAACGTTTTCCCTGCATTGTCTTCCTCTGTCTCTTCATTTCTGTTTCTCTGACATTCTGCCCCTTCTAAACTGGAAGTCAATGTCTGAAGAGCTTTCAAAGTCTTGCTTAAAGTATAACTCAAAGTCAAGTGTTATTGGGTTTTTCCAAGTTGGAACTCAGAGAGAAGGCTAAAGTCTGAAAACCTTGTAACTCTGAGGCAAATTAACTTGCCAGGGACAGGTGACATCAATATCTATGGAAAAGGGTTTGAATAGAAATTTTCAGACATTCTGAATGCCTAATTTACATGATAAGGCATAAAGATATAAAAGGTGACCCACAACAGCTGATCACAATAACAATGCTAATTTCTCCAACTCTGGCTTCAAAGATAAGGACATGTTAGAAAGCAAACAAAAAGTTCTAGAAAATCATTGACCACTTTGGTACTTTGCCCAGGAGACTCTAAAGATTCATATATAAGAATAAGTGAACTGAAATGAAATACACTTGAAACTAAAAATGCCAATTATTTTTTTTCAGTGTCTACTGTGAGATAAATGTCTTGTACACATTAATTTATTTAATGCCCAAACATTTTACGGAGATGGAAACTAAGGTTGAAGGTGGTTAACTAACTTCATGATCATTCATCCTTGGAGCTACATTTGAATCAGTTCTAATGAGATGGATGAAACTGGAGCCAATTATACAGAGTGAAATAAGCCAGAAAGAAAAGCACCAATACAGTATACTAACTTATATATATGGAATTTAGAAACATGGTAATGATAACCCTGTATGCGAGACAGCAAAAGAGACACAGATACATAGAATGGACTTTTGGACTTTGAGGGAGAGGGAGAGGGAGAGGGTGGGATGGTTTGGGAGAATGGCACTGAAACATGTATACTATTATGTAAAAATCGAATCGCCAGTCTATGTTCAGTACAGGATACAGGATGCTTGGGACTGGTGCACGAGGGTGATCCAGAGAGNGAGACACAGATACATAGAATGGACTTTTGGACTTTGAGGGAGAGGGAGAGGGAGAGGGTGGGATGGTTTGGGAGAATGGCACTGAAACATGTATACTATTATGTAAAAATCGAATCGCCAGTCTATGTTCAGTACAGGATACAGGATGCTTGGGACTGGTGCACGAGGGTGATCCAGAGAGTTGATGTGGGGTCGGAGGTGGTGGGGGGTTCAAGATTGGGAACTCATGTATACCTGAGATGGAAAAAAATAAATAAATAAAATTTAAATAAATAAATAAATGCAAAAAAAAAAAAAAAAAAGGAGAGGAGCTAG
>SJYA01007622.1:0-16850 GCA_006410615.1 Neotragus moschatus | reverse complement strand
ACAGAATGAAATATTACTCAGCCATAAAAAGGAACGCCTTTGAGTCAGTTCTAATGAAGTGAATGAACCTAGAGCCTATTATACAGAGTGAAGTAAGTCAGAAAAAGAAAGATAAATATTGTATTCTTATGCATATATATGGAATCTAGAAACTGGTACTGAAGAATTTGTTTACAGGGCAGCAATGGAGAAACATACATAGAGAACAGACTTTGTGGACCTGGGGAGAGGGGAGGAGAGGGTGAGACGTATGGAAAGAGTAACATGGAAACTTACATTACCATAAGTAAAATAGATAGCCAATGGGAATTTGCTGTATGGCTAAGGAAACTCAAATAGGGGCTCTGTATCAGTGTAGAGGGGTGGGATGGGGAGAGAGATGGGGCAGGAGTTCAAAAGGGAGTGAATATATGTATATGTATGGCTGATTCATGTTGATGTTTGACAGAAAACAACAAAATTCTTTAAAAAAATTATCCTTCAATAAAAAAATAAACGCATTAATTTTGGGGGGGTATATTGTGTTTTCATTTCATTCATTTCTAAGTAGTTTGTAAATTCCATTGTGATTTTTCCTTTGACCCATTGGTTGTTTAAGATTCTACATGTGTGTGAGTTTTCCATTTTTCTTCTGTTACTAATTTTGGTATACATTCCATTGTTGTCAGAGAAAATACTTTGTGTGATTTAACTCTTTTAAAATTTGAGCCTTGTGACCTAATATACGTTCTGTGCTAGAGAATGTTCCATGTCCACTGGAGAAGAATGTGTTCATTGTTAGATCTAGTTGATTTATAGTGTTTTTTCACTGTTTCTTTATTGATCATCTATTTTCTCTTTCACTGATGATTTTATTTAATGCTCTATTTTAAAATAATAAAGATTTTTTTGTAAATTATTGCTTTGAAATATTTCAGGAAAAAGAAAATATATATAAAACCTATTGTTCACCTACCTAACTTTGTAAGATATCTATTTTCTTTTTTATTTGCTTCAGTCAGATCTTCTATTATATAAGGAATAAAATTTTACATTACAGTTGAAAATTCTTAAATGCCCCTCTTCAGTCACATACTCATTACCCCTTCTCCAGAGTAACTGTTATCCTAATCATGGAACTCTTTAAGTCCCACATATATTTGTATTCTTTAATATCTGTGAACAAAATGTATGTATTGTATAGTTTGCTTTATAAAGTTGCGTATAAATGTTATGTTGTAAATGTCTATGAATTGCTTTTTTGTCAACATTATGTTTTTGAGATTTGTCAGTGTTCATTCATTTTACTGAATAGAAAAAACATGCAGTCCACATTATATGAACTTGACTACAGTTTGTGCCATTCTCCTGATGATCTTCTATTTATTCTATCCATTATTGAAAGTGGGTATTGACTTGTGCATCTGTTATTGTAGAACTATCTATTTCTCCCTTCAAATCTGTCAGTGTTTATTTATATATTTGGGGGCTCTTTTGTTTGGTGTATATATGCTTATAATTTTTGTATCTTCTTGGTGAATCGATCCTCTTAGCAATACACAGTCCTTTGTCTCTTCTAATGATTTTCTACTTAGACTATTTTTTCTGATATTAGTATAATAACCTCAACTCTCTTTTCATTACTACTTGTATAAACTATCTTTTCCCATTCTTTCGCTTCCGATCTGTTTGGGTTTTGGATCTAAAGTTTGTCTCTTCAGATCTGAAGTTCGTCTCTTGAATACAGCATATAGGTTGATCATATTTACTATTCTGCCAATTTGTGTTTTATCTTTACTGAATTTTTATTGATTTTAAATATTATATTAGTTTCATGTATATAGAACAGTGATTCAGTACTTTTACAGCTTATAGTCCATTAAAAATTATTTCAAAGTAATGGCTATAATTCTCTGAGCTATATAATATATCCTGTTGCTTATCTATTTTATACATGGTAGTTTGAATCTCTTATTCCCATGCCCCTAACTTGCCCCTCCCCTTTCTTCCTACCTCTGTTTATCACTAGTTTCTTTTCTGTATCTGTGAATCTGTTTCTGTTTTGCTTAGTAAAGGTAAGAAGTACAGGAAACTAACACAATGGCAGAAGTAATTCCTTCTTTATCTTTAATTACTTCAAATATAAATGGATTAAATTCTATAATTTAAAGGCTTAGATCAGATTTTTTTTGCTATTGAACCCCTTTAGTTACTTTTTCATTTCATTAATTGTACTTTCCAGCTCTAAAATTTGATTCTTTTTATGACCTGTTTTTTTAAACTGATTTTCTCACTTTGTTCATATATAGTTTTCCTGATTGCTTTAGTTCTTTCTCACATTTTCTTTGATCTCTTTGAGCATATTTAAGACAGTTGTCTAGTAAGTCTGATGGCTTGTGTTTCTTCAGGGATGATTTCTAGAGATTTATTTTGTTCCTTTGAATGGATCATTCTTTACTGTTTTTTGTATTCCTTGTAATTTGTGTGTGTGTGTATGTGTGTGTGTGTGTAAAACAGACATTTGAATGTTGCAACTCTGCAAACCAAATTTTTCTCTTTCCATTTTTTTTAATTGTTGAAGGCTGTAATAGTTTTTTTGCTTAGTGACTTTCCCAAATTATTCTTTCAAAGACTGTTTTCCTTGTTTGTATGTTCCATGAAATCCCTGTTTCTTAGCTTGAGTTCAGCTAGTGTGTTGACAGCTATTTCTTGAAAACCAGGAGCTAAAAATAATAAACGGATTATAAAAACCACAACCAAATGATATAAATGAAAATATCTCTCCAAGCCTTTGTACGTGGGCTTTGTTCTGGAATTCTCCTTGCACAGTTAACCTGGCTTGCACTGAGCCTAGGGGTTGGCCCGAGGTGAAAGATTACAGTTTTCTCAGTTCTTTTCAGAGCATGTATCTTGCCCTGGGCATGTGCACAGCTTTCTTTATAAATTCTTCCATATACACAGGTGCTGTTGAATGTCCTGATTTGCTAAAGAAATTCTCCCCAACTTTTGTTTCTGGACTTAGGCAGTTTATTGTATAGTCCAGCATTAGTCTTTTGCCCCAGGTGTCAGTGAGTTGTTAGTTGGGCTTCCAGTGTTTTTGAACAATGCCCTGGGCTTTTCTGACCTTAGTCTGAGTCTGAGTTAGGTGAAAGAGTGATAAATACATTGCATCAGTCGTTCAGTTAACTCCCAGACAGGTTAGAGCAGACATACACAATAACTTGTAAAAAGATCTGCTTTGTTTTCTCTTGGACCAGGAACCAGACAGAGTCCCACAGAGAAATCTTGCAGTGAGGACAAGTAAGAACTCCACAGAACTCTCCTGCTGTTTTGAAGTTGTCTTTTCATGATTCATTGTCTACTTGATTGCTGTAAACCTTTGTTTTCCAAAGTTCTGAGACAGTTGTTTTTTATAATTCCTGCTTGTTTTTTGATGTTTCTGTGGAGGAATGAGAGCTTGGAGCTGCTTACTCTGCCATTTTCTTTTTCTAAATTGTATCATGAAATTCCTTTTAAGAGAAACTCCCCATTTATTACCCCTAAAGAGTGGAACGTGAGCTAAGAAAATGAAGCAAATAGCATCAGGAACTGAGGCAAAAAGTATGTTTATCAGGAGATCTTATGATTTAGAAAGAGCAGCCAGGGGGCCTCATGGCAGATTTGAGGAAGCAAATATTTAGGAAACAGATATTGAGAGCTACAGAGAAACCATAAATAAGAGATCCTGTGGCTGGTAGGAGAAGAGATTACAGCTAATTTCCAGATTTCTCTTGGTTCCCATGTCTTTCCACTTCCAATGCCTGTGTATCCTTATAACAAATTCTAATAGTCAAAGTTTCTTGTATGTGTTCCTGTTTTTCACAACCTGTAGAACTCAACCTGCCACCGTCCTCAAAGGCTTCCATAACTACTCAGACTTCCGTGAAATGTGTTTAAGTCACCTCCCTAATATGGCTTTATTTCTCTTACAAGGCCACTGACATTAATAATGAAAAGGAAAACATGAGAACAAATGTCTCCAGTGAAACCAACCCATGTGAAAAATAGTTCAACACACCAGATATGGCTGAAATCATTCATCCTTAAAAAATAATCAGTTGCCCCCTTTTTTTGTTTGTTTGGCCAAATTCAAAGCATAGTAGAAATCTGAATTTATCGTTGGACCTTGTAAATTCCTTTTTCTTGTAATGGAATACCATAGTGGAAAGAATCTTCATGAAAAGATGATAGATGCATCTTAGGTGAGCTTATTCAAGAAAAGTTACAGCTGTATTTACTCAAAGCAGGCATGGAGAAGCACATTAGAAGGGAGACAGCTGCTTTCTAAGAGGGTAGTGGAGACAAGGCAAAATAAGCACTAAGTTAGACAATTGTTCAGACAGTTGCTTTTTAAGTAGAAGAAGGAAATGTGCTCCAAGCAACTGTATAATACTGAGGGTGAGTAATTACACTGTGTACAAAATGCCCCTGCTATTGGTGTGCTTAGAAACTTCTAAAATGGATGGGACACCAGAACCAGTCTGCCTGTTTACAATTTGAGTCAAAAAAATGGAAAATCCCATGGGGAGATTTGAGGACTCGAATGATTCTTGTGGAAGTGCTGCTGATTGAAAAGTGGCAGGTGGTTGGTGGTATGTTCTCACTGGGATAAATACCTTTTGAGTCTACTGGCAGACATCTCATGGGCCGACACTTGAATCAAGCTGAAGGGACACAAGGGGCATTGTTCCTCTTGTTTTATTACCAGAAATAAAGTTTGGGTAAATGACGTAGAGTCGTGTTTCTTAATCATTTTTTCCCCAACTCATTTATTTTTAAAATAAGCATAGAAATCTCATTCCCTCCATTAATGTTATTTCAAATTTATGAGTAAATTAAAATGTGATTTAAACTAAATCAGTGTAATGAGACAAAAGAATACTTCATTTTCAAACTAAAGACCAATCCTTTTAAAGTCACTAAACAAGATAACAAAGCTATCAAGTTGAATTTGAAAGTCAGTTGATCAGATTATCAAGTTAATCAAGTTTCTTGAATGCTTTAAACATTCTGTAGCCCTCATGTTTGTATCTTGTGCCTCTCTCTATAGAGAGGTGTATCACATATATATATATCAGAGAGGTGTATCACATATATATATATCACACTTCTCTTAAGAGAGAGTTATAAAAGAGCACAAAATAGTTGTTAACACATTTGTGAAACAAGACTTTCACATTGAAGTTAGCTACCATGACAGAGTTATGATTCTACTTTGAATCAAGGAAAGATAATGTAAGTACCACAAAAAAGGCATAAACAAGTACTATTGGAAGGAAATGATAGCAATAAATTGTTTATGCCAGAAAAGGCTTCTCAGGGTGGGTTAGAGTTGTCCTGGGCCTTGAAAAATTAGTAGGAATAAGATAGGAAGAGAGATGGGATAGCTTTGCAGTCCGTTAGGATCCTGTTGTCTTTCAGAGAATGTCCTGACTCTGAGGACATTATGTATACTATCTCCTCATCCCACTGTTACATCTTTAAAATTTTATTGAGATCCTTATAAAACCCTCCCTCCAGTGCCACTTTGTAGTGTTGGGAACATGGAGAACATGTAATAATTGTTTTGGGTAGGCCAAGTTATGCTTGCTCCTTGGAAGGAAAGCTATGACAAACCTAAACAGCATATTAAAAAGCAAAGATATCACTTTGCTGACAAAGGTCCGTCTAGTAAAAGCTATGTTTCTTCCTATAGTCAGGTACTGATGTGAGAGTTGGACCATAAAGAAGGCTGAGCATGAAAGAATTGATGCTTTTGAACTGTGGTGCTGGAGAAGACTCTTCAGAGTTCCTTGGACAGCAATGAGATCAAACCAGTCAATCCTAAAGGAAATAAACCCTGAATATTCATTGGAAGGACTGATGCTGAAGCTCTAATATTTTGGCCATCTGATGGGAAGAGCCAATTCATTGGAAAAGACCCTGATGCTGGGAAAGACTGAGGGCAAGAGGAGAAGGAGGTAACAGAGGATGAGATGGTTGGATGGCATCACTGACTCAGTGGACATGAATCTGAGGAAACTCCGGGAGATAGTAAAGGACAGGGAGACTGGCATGCTACAGTCTATGGGGTGTCAAAGATTTAGATATGACTTAGTGCCTGAACAACAACAACAAGGCCAAGATACAGCCAATGACTTATATAAAAGAATGTAAAGAAACTGATTGCAAAGAGAAGACACTTTTCTTGGAAAAATGGTAGCCTGCAGCTGAACTTCATGATAGTCTAGGTTGATTCTGGGCACTGATGTTGAATTCCTATCATGGGAAACCAAGATAATGTGCCTTCTAAGTGGCTTGTAGTACCTTTGTCTCACTAAGATTTTGGGTCCTAAATAAAATGGATAGACATTTTTAAAAACTAACTTTTCATTTATAATCACTGTCTGATATGTCATGAAAAATGAACATGCTATCTCAATTCCATGGGCAAAACTTGGTGAGCAGCAGACAATTTTAAGTACTCCTATATTGAGTTTTTATGAAGAATAAACTAGTACAAGCAAAGAAAGGAGGAGAAGGGGAACAACAGAGGACAAGAAGGTTGGATGGGATCACTGACTTGATGGACATGAGTTTAAGCAAGCTCTGAGGGTTGGTGATGGACAAGGAAGCCTGGGGTGCTGCAGTCCATGGGGTCCCAAAGAGTCGGACATGACTGAGTGACTGAACTGAGGAAAGAAAGAACTGTTACCAAGGCTAAGGCCTGGAATGCAGTGCAAACTCCTTTTAATTGTGCCTGCCAGCCACTTTGCTCTTTACCCCACTTGTGCTGTTTTTATTTTCTTTCCCTGCTTTGCATTCAGAGGCCACTCTGGAGTATTTTGAAAGCTCACCATTTGCCCCGAAGCTCTTTTCTCTGAAAATGGTATAGAATTGACCACTTAAGATTGTTTCCCTCCATCACTGTTCTCTTTTGAGCTGAGTCTAAGTGTTCTACAAGTCTGTTTGGGCTCCATTTCCACCTTTGTTGCTCTATGGGTATGTCATTTAGCCTCTTTTCAGTCTAGGGTGTTCTAACCTTGAGGGAACAACAACAAAAAAACCCCTAAAGATCCTTGAGATGCTTTCTGTGTAAACTTTCAGTTGATTTGAGCTTGATTTTGGCCACAAACTAAATCATTCAAGTATTATCAGTGTTGGCCTACTCTTTTCCTTTCCCACCTTTAGTCCTGGGACCCCAGCAGTTACCTCATCCATGCCTAGAGCATTACAGATGAAAGCATCACACGATAACTGAGGCTTTATACTTAAAATCTTTAAAAACTTCATATGGCTTCTAAACAGCAGCAGAGTCAAATTTGTACTCCTTTGCATGGCCAATGGATCTTTAATACATGTCTCCAGTATACTTTTTACAATCCAGTGTAGTGGGTACCTTGCCTATACCTTGTACATATCCTTGTGGAAGGGTATGTACTTCCACACCACCAGATCTTTGCTCACATCAGAGACTCTCTCCTGAAGACCCTTTCCCTAACCTACTTCTACAGTCTTCAAGATCCAACTAAATATGTCACTTCCTCTATACATTTGAATTTGTTGTTACTGTTTTAGTTGCTAAGTCTTGTCCGACTCTTTGTGACCCTGCGGACTGTAGCCCGCCAGACTCCTCTATCCATGGTTTTTCCCAGGCAAGAATACTGGAGTGAGTAGCCATTTCCTCCTCCAGGGGATCTTCCCAACCCAGAGATCGAACCCATGTCTCTGTGTCTCCTGCATTAGCAGACAAGTTCTTTACCGCTGAGCCACAAGTGTATAAGCCACCCACATTTGACTTATACTCCACTCGCAAATTAAGTTTTCTTAACAGTGGTTTCAGTCAAGATAGGCCAGGTTTTAATGTAGTAACAAATGACTTCCAAATCTTAGTGATTTAGTTTAATTCTCATTTATGCTGCATATCCGTCTCAAGTCAGCCTTTTCTCTCTTCTGGAACCCAGGCTGGCAGAGCACCTTTCATCTGGGATAATGCTGTCAGTTGGTACAGGGAAAACCAATGGCTCTTAGCTCAGAATGGAGAATGTCAATTCAACTTATATTTCAGTGGCCACAAGAAATCCTGTCATTTGTCATTGGAATTAGGAGGTGTAATATACACCCAGAAAGGAGCAGATGATGTATTTTTTAGATTGAGGAATAATTGATATATAAAATTATGCTGGTTTCAGGTGCACAACATGATTCAGTATTTGTATGCACTGTGAAAAGATTGCCACAATAAATCTAGTTACCATCCATCACCACACAAAGTTACAAACTTCTTTTTCCTTATGATGAGACCCTTTAAGATTTACTCTCCTGGCAACTTTCAAATATGCACAATAATATTATTGGTAATCGTCATGATGCTATACATTATCTCCCCATTACTGATTTATTTTGTAACTGGAAGGTTGTATCTCATGACCCCTTTTACCTATTTTGCCCATCCCCAATGCCACTCCCCTCCTGGCAGCCACCATTCTTTTCTCTGTAAGCTTTGTTACATTATGTTTGTTCACTTGTTTTGTTTTTAGATGCTACATATAAGTGAAATCATTCAGTGTTTGTCTTTCTCTGCCCTCATGAATGAGATTAGTTTTCTTATAAAAGAGACCTCATAGAAATATTTCTCTGAGTTATATCACTTAGTATAATCCCCTGTAGGTCCCTCCATGTTTCTTCAAATGGCAGGATATTTCACAGAGATTGGAGATGTGTTTCAGTTTGCTCTCTGTGCAGAACTTTCAGGAGGGTAGCCTTCCTGGAGCTGTCTCTTCAGTGGTTGTAGCCCTAGTGGACCCAGGAATGGAAGCCTCCCTGGCCACAGAGCCAGGCAGTCAAGGAGTCTCCCCTGTGTACACCGTGTGTCCCTGCTATCTCTGGCAAGGCAGAGCAAATGTATAGGCTGAGTGCCCACTGGCTGGTTTTAGCCAGGCCACGGGAGAGTGCAGGGCTATGGCACACCCACTGTTTGTAGTGAGGCAGCTGTAGTTCCTTACAGCCCTTTGGGTCTCCTGGATGTCAGCCCCATAGGTTTTCAAAGCTTTGGGGTCTTGTCTCTCTAGTGCATGCCCAAGGGTTGGGGAACCTGATGAGGGGCACAAGCCCCTCACTCCTCAGGGAGATGCTTCAGACTTGTGAGAATGCTCCCTGTTGTGGGTAACCGTGCTGCGGGTGGGGTTTTGTGCAAGATGCATCTCCACCATGTCTACCCATCTTGATGTGGGCCCTTAATCATTCATTGTGAAGAAGCAGTTTGTTTAGCTTTCTGGTCTTTTTGGGGGTGAATTGTTTCCTTATGTAGCTGTAGATTCAGTGTGTGCATGGGAGGAGGGGAGTTCTAGATCTTCCCGTGCTGTCATCTTGGACCTGAAATGAGAAGCTTGTATTCTGAATATTAATATAACTAACTCAACAATTCCCTACAACACTTTGACTATGTCATAGTTGTATCTGTTATGTAGTGTTATTGTTTATCTTGTCCCTCTGGCCTCTGAATTCATTAAGATCAGAGAATATACTTATTTATTTATTTGTATAGTTTATACTGTACTATGAAGGTACATAAGAACTGCTTAATAATTGTTTGTTGACTAACTGGATAAACAAATGAATAAATCATTTTTGGCTTAAACCCTGTTGGGACATTTGGAAAAAAAAAGTATTCTATTTAAAATTGCTCTGTGTCTTGGGAAAATATATTTTTGGTGAAATATCCTTATGGTGTCTTTTGGACCTTCTGCCTCTGAATTATTTTCACAAAATATGAAATCTTTGGGAGCCAGTTGGCATCCTCCTTGTTAGTCACTGGCAATCATCCATTTGACACCAGTGAAAATACAGGCATGCCACATTTCCCACGAGGGCTCTAAGTTAGGGAAACACCCAGCAATGAGAATACATCATTATCCTTTCTGTTTTCAGATGTCAAACATGATGCTCTTCCTGTCTCCTGTTTGGATAAGGTGCAGTCTTATATA
Source organism: Neotragus moschatus (assembly GCA_006410615.1). Classification (NCBI taxonomy): domain Eukaryota; kingdom Metazoa; phylum Chordata; class Mammalia; order Artiodactyla; family Bovidae; genus Neotragus; species Neotragus moschatus. Next base: position 6,867 of record SJYA01007622.1, on the reverse strand, counting down.
CATGCTGCTGCTGCTGCTAAGTTGCTTCAGTTGTGTCTGAGTCTGCCTGACCCCAGAGATGGCAGCCCACCAGGGTCCTCCATCCCTGGGATTCTCCAGGCAAGAACACTGGAGTGGGTTGCCATTTCCTTCTCCAATGCATGAAAGTGAAAAGTGAAAGTGAACTCGCTCAGTCATGTCCGACTCTTAGCGACCCCGTGGACTGCAGCCTATGAGGCTCCTCCATCCATGGGATTTACCAAGCAAGAGTACTAAAGTAGGTTGCCATTTCTGTCTCCCTCATACATACAAGCCTTTGAATATTGAATCAGATTGGTCCACACAATGGGGCTGGCCTCTCACAAGTGGCTATGTAAATGATGTTGCTTCAAGTGACTCCAGGACTCTTCCTAGTTCTAATTAATCATTCCTATAGTGTTTCAGGGCCCCATAAAAACGACTACCATGCTTGATTCAGTGTTCAGTTGTTCCACCTTGCTTCTGCTCCTTTCTCTGTGCCCCTCCCCCATAGAGGTAGCAATTACAGCTTGGCTCTTTTTTCCCCCATCCCCTAACACAGGCACCTTACATTTTAATAATTTAATTTTGGTTGAGAAGTGTAATTTGTGCAACAAAAAACATATACATTGTATACTGGGTGTTAGGCACTGTGCCTTCTCTTAAGTTCATTGTCTAGAGGGGCTCATGGACCATTAAACCAAGAAATAAAGTGTGGTATGATAAGTGTTATGGTAGGGGCATTCTTGGAATGCACAGACATGGGCCATCTGTGATGTGGAGGTGAGCAGTAGATGACATATGACTCCTGAACAATGAATGAGTGTTGTGTAACTTTGTGGTAGATGTTTGAGACAGAGGAAATAGCAGGTATCTCCATATGGTACATAGCATGAAGGTGAGTAAGATCATTTGAACCTTTTGTGAGCTAGCAGAAGTCTAGGATGATTATTTTAGGAAATGATGCTGGAGAGGGGAGTAGGGGCAGGTCATGGTGAGTCTTAAGACATCATTGAAGGCATTGGGCTTTTAGTTTTGAGTTTTAGAATGTTAATTTCAGAGGGAAGAGTAAGGCAATGAGTGTAAGTGAAGAGAGGGCATTTCTGGTGGTGAGAAATGATAAGCACTATAGCCATAGCAATTGGCAATTAGAAATCATTGTGATAAGAGGAAGTAGAAATAGAAGCATCTGACGCTCTCATATGGTGGTGGGACCAAAGGGAAGGAGGGAAAGAGAAGAGGCTAGAAAAGCTGGCAGGTTTCTCATGGGTAAATAGTAGTATCTTCTGCCCAGATGAAGCCGAATACCAGGTCAAAGTGTTGAAGAGTAAGACAGGCTAGGGTGAGAGATACAATAATAGATTTTAAAATAGTGGATTTAAGAAGCTTATATGACACTTAGATGGTGATATGGTGATGTCTAGTAGGTAACTGAGTAAACAGATTTATAGTTTAGCAATGGCACCACCCAACTCCAGTACTCTTGCCTGGAAAATCCCATGGATGGAGGAGCCTGGTAGGCTGCAGTCCATGGGGTCGCTAAGAGTCAGACATGACTGAGCGAGTTCACTTTCACTTTTCACTTTCATGCATTGGAGAAGGAAATGGCAACCCACTCCAGTGTTCTTGCCTGGAGAATCCCAGGGACGGGGGAGCCTGGTGAGCTGCCGTCTATGGCACAGAGTCGGACACGACTGAAGCGACTTAACAACAGCGGCAGCAAACTTGTAGTAGAGAAAGGGAGTTGACAACTACCAGTGCTGCATCAATTTCAGTTAAATTCAATGGAGAGAGGGAGAGAAAATGAGAGAAAGATTGAGAGAGAGTAAAGGAGGGAGGGAGAGAGAGAGAAATAAAAACTATGATCCAAGAAAACAAGAGTCTTTTATTAGTCAGGATTTTAGTTTCAAGTCATAGGAATTGAGATTGAGCCCTAGTTGATTTAACTAGAGTCACCAGGAAGGCAGGAGGACCAAACATGGAGGTTTCCTAACTAGGATGAGTACTGGAAATCATGCCAGATGACTCTTTCACTGCAGATCCCATTGCTGCTAGTATCGTAGATTTCACCAACTCTAAGCCACTTTTTAAAGGACCTTCACCAACTTTAAGCCACTGCTTTAGGGACCTTCCCTGGTGGCTCAGCCGATAAAGTGTTTGCCTGCAATGCAGGAGACCCAGGTTTGATTCCTGGATCAGGAAGATCCCCTGGAGAAGGAAATAAATGGCAATCTACTGCATCACTCTTGCCTGGAAAATCCCATGGATGGAGGAGCCTGATAGGCTACAGTCCATGGGGTCGCAAAGAGTCAGACACGACTGAGCGACTTTCACTTTCTTTCTTTCAAGCACTTTTTACTAGGCTAGATTTAGCAGGGTTCCTGCTTTATTCTGTTACTCATTTTTATACCAGGTAGGGTTCTAACAGGAAATAGATGGCATACTCAAAAGGGTCACAAAAGAGAATTTGAAGAAGGGACTAGATATTTGTAAAGGAACAAGAAGGGATGGTGAAGCACTCGGGAGCTAGCAACAACACCGCTGGGTCTGTAGGAGAATGGAAGGGAGCAGTTACAAGAACCCAGCAAGATCTGGTACTATAGGATAGAATCCGTGGCCTAAGCTAGAGGAAAATAGCCATTGCCAAATTATATCTCAGTGAGGAAGAAACAGAAGGAATAGATAGCTCAGCTTCACTCTCCTCTGGCCCTCTTATCTTTTGCTAGTATGTTTCATTGGCCAAACATAATGGGATGGATGCTGGCAAGGAGGGCCCAAGGGATATAGTGTCCACTTCCTGAGCACACAGAGCAGGGTGGGAAATGGATCCAGAGAGGTAAATGTGAATACTGAGCACAGCTTCCAGTTCAAATGATTATTTAACCATGATGTGGTTTCTAGGGAACTTGGGGAAGCAAGCCACTGACAGGTTCAGAATGCATACCTGAAGTGAGGCTGTATTCTGATGATTGAGGGGAAAGATAAACCAGAAAGAATGACAACTGTCCCCTCAGGGGCCAAGGTTAATGCCCTGAGAAAAACAAATATTCAAGATAGAGGCATGTAAAGAGCAGGCTTTGAAAACCAAGTAAAATTGTGCAACTTAAGAGGAAGGAAGGAAAACCATGGAGGACCATAGTCAGATAAGCAGAATCACTAGTGTCAGAGGCTCAGAAAGGTTGACTGAAATGAGCTGTTTTTCTGGGGTGGTAGGTGTGGAAACTACCACCAAAAAGTGAATGAAAGGTGCTGATGTGCTGAAAGCGATTGTATATTACTCTTTCTTGGAATCTTAGTGGTTTTTGAAGAAAAGGAGAGAGAAAATGATCATTTGTTTGGGGATGATCATGAATTTGTTTTTGTTTTTCAAATGGCTATTATATTTGAGTTTCTGCCTAGGGTCCTTTGCATGTATTTTATCCATTCATCCATTGATAGACACTTAGATGCTTTTTTTTTTTTTTCTGTATCTTGGCTATTGTAGTTAACTCTGGGATGAGCACGAGGGTGCAGGTGTTTCTTTGACACAGTGATTTTATTTCCTAAGCAGATATTCCCAGAATTGGAATTGCTAGGACAGATGGTAGTTCTATTTGAATGAGGAATTTTTCTTTTAAGAAGAGGCAATTTGAGTGTTGCTTATGGGTGTGGAAAGAGCTTTTAAAAAGTTAGGGGGGCGGTCCTAAGATGGCAGAGGAGTAGGACGGGGAGACCACTTTCTCCCCCACAAATTCATCAAAAGAACATTTGAACGCCGAGCAAATTCCACAGTCAACTTCTGAATGCTGGCAGAGGACATCAGGCACCCAGAAAGGCAGCCCATTGTCTTTGAAAGGAGGTAGGACAAAATATAAAAGTTCAAAAAGAGAGACAAAAGAGCTACTAGGGATGGAGATCAGTCCCGGGAAGGGAGTCTTATAAAAAGAGAAGTTTCCAAACACCAGGAAACTCTCTCTGGCAGGTCTGTGGCAAGCCTTGGAATCTCAGAGGACAAAATAACCAGAAGGAAAAATAAATAAATGATTAAAACCCACAGATTACATGCCTAACAGCAACTCCCAGAGGCTTGCATCCCCCACTAGCAAGCGGGGGAGGGACAGGGAAGAGCAGGGTGCATTGCTTAGGGTAAGGACTGGGCCTGAATGCCCTGAGGACAATCTGAGGAAACTAGCTTGAGATAGCAACCCAAACTGTGGGATAGCTACCCTGCGAAAAGCCCTAACCTAAAACACCACCAGGCACGCTCACAGAACAAAGGGCAGAGCAGAGCTAGCTGGCTGCATACCAGCCATCCCCTGTCCGAGACAGGCAGGCAGGGGCAGCCAGAGCCAGAAGGGGGCAATCACGGCCCCAGAGAGGCATCATCTACCAAACTGCAAGCAGACTTCATTGCTAACCAAGACTTCTTGGGATTCTGGATAGTCGACATCTGCCGGGAGGGTTGCAGCCAGAGATCAGCTCCCCAGAAGAGACACACGGCACACCTGAGAAGGCGTACCCATTGTACACCCAAAAAACCGAGTGGCTGGGATGGGGGAGGGGATATGCCACAGCCTTCAACTGGGAGCGACTATGCACACCAAACACCTGGTCACCTGAGCTGCTCGGACTTGGGACCGGCACAAAACACAGGCCCAACCAAGTCTGAGCCTTTGTGAGGTACCCAAGAACCTGAACCTGAGTGGCTTAGACCTGGGAAGTGCATGCAAACCAGGGCCTGCATCACACAGTTCCCAGCAGAGCAACTTAGAGTCTGAGCAGTGTAGATTGGGAAAGCACACATGCCATGAGCGGGGGCAGACCCAGTGTGGCTGAATCACTGTGAGCACATGCCAGTGATATTTGTTTGCAGTGTTCCTCCCTCCCCAAAGCACAACTGAGCAAGTGAGCCTAAAAAAAAGTGACCATCACCACGCCCCTTGTGTTAGGGCGGAAATTATTATTATTATTATTATTATTATTATTACTAACCATCTCATCCTCTGTTGCCCCTTTCTTTTTAGGGCGGAAATTAGACACTGAAGAGACACCTAACAGAAGAAGCTAAAATAAACAGAGGGAACCACTTTGGAAGTGACAAGTACAATAGATTAAAACCCTGTAGTTAGCACCAACTACATAGAAAGGGCCTATAGATTTTGAGAAGTACAAGCTGGACCAAAGAACTATATGAAAATGAACTGACCCCACACTGTCCACAACAGCTCCAGAGAAAGTCTTAGATATATTTTTGGTATTATCATTTTTTAAATAAAAAATTTATTTTATTTTATTTTTCATTATTTTAAGTCTCTATTACTCCTTTAATTTTCATTTTTATAACCTACTATTACCTTGCAAAAAAGACCTTATTTTTAAAGCAAACTTCATATATATATATATATATTTTATAATTTTTGTGACTTTGTTTTTTTAATATTATAATTTTGAGAATCTAACCTCTACTCTAGATTTTTAATCTTTGCTTTTTGGTATTTGCTATCAACTTTGTACCTTTAAGAACCCAATCTTCAGTATCCATTTTTACCTGGGAGCGAGATCACTGACCTGATTGTTCTCTCCCCCTTTTGAGTCTCCTTTTTTTCCCAATAGGTTGCCTCTATCTCCACCCTCCCCCTTTACTTCTCTGCTCAACTCGGTGAATCTTTTTGTGTGTTCTGGGATGTGGAGAACATTTAGGGAACTGATTACTGGCTGGATCTGTCTCTCTCCTTTTGATTCCCCCTTTTATCCTCCTGACCACCTCTGTCTCCTTCCTCCCTCTTCTCTTCTCTGTGTAACTCCGTGAACATCTCTGAGGGATCCAGACTGTGGAGAGCACATAGGGAAGTGATACTGGCTAGCTTGCTCTTGCCCCTTGTGACTCCCCTTCTTCTCCTCCTGGCCACCTCTACCTCCCTCCTCCCTCTTCTCTTCTCCATGTAACTCTGTGTACCTCTATGTAGAAACTTTTCATCATTAACCTAGATGTTTTTAATCATTGGTGCTGTATAGATGGAGAAGTCTTGAGGCTACTGTAAGAATAAGACTGAAAATCAGAGGCAGGAGGCTTAAGTCCAAATCCTGAGAGCACCAGAGAACTCCTGGATCCAGGGAACATTAATTGACAGGAGCTCATCAAATGCCTCCATACCTACACTGAAACCAAGCACCACCCAAGGGCCAACAAGCTCCCGAGCAAGACATACCATGCAAATTCTCCAGCAACACAGGAACATAACCCTAAGCCTCAATATACAAGCTGCCCAAAGTCACACCAAACCCACTGACATCTCAAAACTCATTACTGGACACTTTATTGCACTTCAGAGAGGAGAAATCCAGTTCCACCAACCAGAACACCGACACAAGCTTCCCTAATCAGGAAACTTTGACAAGCTGTCATCCAACCCCACCCACAGCGAGGAACCTCCACAATAAAGAGGAACCACCAACTGCCAGGATACAGAAAGACCACCCCAAACACAGCAATATAAACAAAATGAAAAGGCAGAGAAATACCCAGCAGGTAAAGGAACAGGATAAATGCCCACCAAACCAAACAAAAGAGGAAGAGATAGGGAATCTACCTGATAAAGAATTCTGAATAATGATGGTGAAAATGATCCAAAATCTTGAAAAGAAAATGAAGTTACAGATAAATAGCCTGGAGACAAGGATTTAGAATGCAAGAAAGGTTTAACAAGGACCTAGAAGAAATAAAAAAGAGTCAATATATGATCAATAATGTAATAAAAGAGATAAAATACACTCTGGAAGGAATCAGCAGTAGAATAACAGAGGTAGAAGATAGGATAAGTGAGGTAGAAGATAGAATGGTAGAAATGAATGAAACAGAGAGGAAAAAAGAAAAAAGAATTAAATGAGGAC
>SJYA01007621.1:5524-18332 GCA_006410615.1 Neotragus moschatus | reverse complement strand
AAAAAAAAAAAAAGAATCCGCCTTGCAATGCAGGGGACGAGAGTTCGACCCCTGGTGGAGGAACTAAGATCCCACTGAGCCTGTGTGCCACAATTACTGAGTCCACACACTTCCGAGGCTGTGTACCACAACTCGAGTCCTTGAGTCACAACAAAAGACCCTGTGTGCTACAATCAGGACTCAACACAGCCAAACAAAAAAGTAAACAATAACAACAAAGAGTCTTTGGGTAACAAGCACGTGCTAAGTTGCTTCAGTTGTGTTTGACTCTCTGCAACTCTATGGACTGTGGCCCACCAGGCTCGTCTATCTATGGGAGTCTCCAGGCAAGAACACTGGAGTGGGTTGCCATTTCCTATTCCAGGGCATCTTCCTGACCCTGACATGAGTCTCTTCCATCTCCTGCATTGGCAGGCGGGTTCTTTATCATGCATGCCACCTGGGAAGCCCAACAAGAACGTATGTTTTTAACAAAGGGAAATCTTTAGCCAGTTTTCCTGGTCAAGGTAGAAAAGCCTTTTATAATGAGAATATAATTAATATTTTGTAACAATTTATACCTGTAAATGTAAAACCAACCTTTAGATAATAATGGGGTTTCTTTAAATTCTCCCATATTAATCTAGTAACTAATGAAATTTTCTACATGGTTGAATTCCTACCTTCCTTTTGAATCTGTGGCGTTCACAATGCTGGAGCCTAATGTATCAATTAACATCTCAGCAGCACCTTCGTTGTCATTTATTCTGTGAAGGTAACAAGGTGATCACTCTCAAAGCTATGCTTTCTTTCTTAAATATTCAAATAAAATCTGATTCATTCTGCCTTTACTTACACAGCACAATGCAACGGACTGAAAGCATTTCCTTCCGTTTTCTGGAAAACGTCTTGTTCTAAAAGGAGTTCTACACATGTCTCATGACCTAGATAAGTAAATGGGAATCAGATATTAAAATCCCAAGAAGATACTGAGGTGTCCATACATATCCCAACAGATTAAAAAAAGGCTTTACATGGATTACAAGTTGTCAGTTCAGTCCACTGAACCCATTAAACAACACAGTTTTAGGCACCTTGAAATCCAAAGTACAACTTCAGCAGTTTATTACTGACATGACAAATACTTACTTTGTGGGAGATAAAAATTTAGTCTCACTTTTTCCATGGTGACCAATTAGTTATTTGGGCATTATTTCTTGAAATGACCTATTTACATATAATAGTGTAACTTTCAAAATAATATATATTTACGTAACATTGTTGTTTTAGTAGCTGAGTCACGTCTGACTCTGCGAGCCCATGGATTGTAGCCCACCAGGCTTCTCTGTCGTAGGATTTTCCAAGCAACAACAATACTGGCGTGGGCTGCCCTTTCCTTCTCAGGGGATCTTACTGATCCAGGGATTGAGCCTGTGCTCCTGCACTGGCAGGCAGGTTCTTTACTAGTAAGCAACCAGGGAACAACTATTTATGCAGCGTAATTAACTTCAGAATTGAAGTATTTTCTGGTTATAGGAATGAGCTAATGGTATTATTTTACAGAAGTGTTTAGAGGAAAAAAAAAGAACATGTCCCTGTCCCCACTCCCAGTTCTGCTCTCTAGACCTACTGCCTTACAGTTCCAGAACATTTTTAGGCAAATATAACTGCATGTACATAAACATATAGTTTTTCATTTTTATGCAACTGGGACATTCTANGTTGTTCCCTGGTTATAGGAATGAGCTAATGGTATTATTTTACAGAAGTGTTTAGAGGAAAAAAAAGAACATGTCCCTGTCCCCACTCCCAGTTCTGCTCTCTAGACCTACTGCCTTACAGTTCCAGAACATTTTTAGGCAAATATAACTGCATGTACATAAACATATAGTTTTTCATTTTTATGCAACTGGGACATTCTACAACTTGTTTTTTACTTAAAACAACACTGTATGTCTTTTCATAGTAGTATATGTAGACATCCTATTGCTGAATGTTTGGGAGAATGTCACAGTATCAGAACATATATAAATGATTTATTTCAAGGTGACTGCTAGTTTTTCTTTGTGATATTATCATCAATGTTATAAATGAAATATTTCAGATCTTAAAGAGAAAAGTATTTATTTCTTTTGTATTTCCAAGAATAATTTTCTGGAAACGATACTGCTGGGTTAAAGTGCAATTCCTGATTATTAGTATCAGGTCCACACTTTTTCTTTTTTTCAACAATTCTATTTATTTTCGGCCGTGCTGGGTCTTCACTGCTGGGCAGGCTTCTCTCTGCTGTGCAGGCTCAGAGACCAGGGGCTACTCTGCAGTCGTGGTGTTAAGGCTCCTCGTTGCGGTGGCTTCTCTTGTTGTAGAGCATGGGCTTCAGGTGGCTCCAGGCTCTAGGGCACAGGCTCCACAGCTCTCAATCAGGGACTGAACCCGTGCCTCCAGCGCTGGCAGGCGGATTCTTACCACTGAGCCGCCAGGGAAGCCGCCAGGCCCACAGTTTTTAATGGCAACTTTGAAAATGGGAAAACCCAAACCTCAGATTTTCTTAAACCCAATTTTCAAAGCCAGGGTTTTAGTAAAGTACCCCCATTGCTGTATTAATGATGGAAAATTAAATGTTGCTTCTACCTTGTTAGTCATTTGGGATCCACATTAGGAATAAAGTAGATTCTTAAAGAGCCTCTTAATTTATGGCTTAATACTTGGTTAACAAAGTGACGCTGTATTTCTTTTCTAATTACCCTAGGATTCTCAAACAACAGTTCAACTTAACTGTTATAATCGTTTCTACCAGGAAAAGAAAGTATGTTTTAAGAAACCTGTGGTTATGTTCCATCACCTGTGAGTTCTTTCATCCAGTGGTTCTCAACTGGAGCAATTTGAGCCCTCAGAGGACTTTGGTCCCATCTAGAGACATTTCTGCTTATGACACTGGAGATGGGGTAGCGAAGTGCTGTGGCATCTAGTGGGTAAAAGGCAGGGCTGCTGCTAAACCTCTTGCAAGCACAGGACAGCCACAACAAAGGAGTAAACATGATCCGGCCCCAAGTGTCAAAAGTGCTGAGAAACCCTGCTTTAACTCTCCCTCTCCAAATGTTAACTTATGGCCAAGAAGTAGCAAAGGACAATGGTCCAGTATTGATTTGAGGGTTTCCTATTTTCCTGGGATAGCAGTTCTTAAGGTGTGGTCTGGGAGCTCCAGGGTGGGATCGCAAACTATTCTTTTCTTAAAACAAGCCATCAGAGAAATTTGCTACTGTATTTTTTAAGAAATATTTTTTCATAAAAATGCTATTTATATTAACATGTAATAGATTTATTATTATTTTAAAATGAACATCCTTAAATTTCTCAGTCCTAATTTACCATACAGTAAATATTAATAGCTATAAGCCACAGGTCCTGAAACGGAAAGATGTGAGAGTCACCGCCTGGGCAGACTGTGGACAGCTAAAAGGGAGTCCTGGGGCCAGCAGTCATCGCTGGATCACGTTAAGCTGAAAAGCTTCACTCTGTGTCCTGGTTTCTAAAAGAAGGAGAAAACCGGTCTCCTCATGTTTTAGAGGGATATTTTGAAAGGAACACATGAGATCATGTAAATATTCTCAGTTCTGTGACTAAATGACTCCACAAACCAAAAACCTGAACGTTAAAGCTGAGTATGTATGACCAGTTCTCTTCTAAAGTGTTGCCATCATTCCATTTTAAGAGACTGTTTTCTGTTCTGTTGGAGTGCTTCCAATTTTCTTTTCAGCTGTACAATTACTAGTCAAAGTAAAACTATTTACATATTCTACTCTCAGAATGCCAAAATTATAAAATAGCCTTTTGGCTGTAAATATGGTATTAATTTTACACTGCCTTTAACATTCTCTGTACATAGAGGCACACACATCTAATTCCTTCCAGCTCAATTCAGAATCATTATCAATTCGACTAGAGCCTGGAAATTAGACACATCTGTTATAATCTTTAAATGGCAACCCGGCATGTAGTTTGGGCAAAATTTTGTCTTGCACACAATGTGCTCAGAGAGGCTAAATTCAGCAGTGATGGAGTAGGGAACTCACTTAAAGAAAACCATGTTCTCCAGAAGGACCTGGTAGGAATGTTATAATAATAAATACCAACTCTCCAAAGGACAGTTACAACAGTATTTTTACAACTAAATGCTCTACCTGAGGAAAAATACCTTACTGTATGATATTTCCAAGAGCTAACTCTCACTGATCAAAAGAAAAAAAAAGCAATAAAAGTTCTGCTTCAAAATAGTTTTACCTTACTGATTTCTTAAATAAATTTCCTATCTCTAGATGTCTTACTCCTATTTGACTTTCCCTATACTTGTAAGATGTCAAATTACACTAATGCAAAGGAAGAGTTGAAATCCAAAGGTTTTTATAGTTTCAAACCTGCTCTGGCTAAAAATCTGGTATAGTTAAAAAAAAAAAAAAGAAACTGACTAAGCTTTTGAATTAGCAATATATTTAACTATTGAAGTTTTCCATGGTACCATCAATATAGCGATGGTGTGATCATTCACCTAGAGCTAGACATCCTAGAATGTGAAGTCAAGTGGGCCTTAGGAAGCATCACTATGAACAAAGCTAGTGGAGGTGATGGATTTCCAGCTGAGCTATTTCAAATCCTGAAAGATGATGCTGTGAAAGTGCTGCACTCAATATGCCAGCAAATTTGGAAAACTCAGCAGTGGCCATAGGACTGGAAAAGGTCAGTTTTCATTCCAATCCCAAAGAAAGGCAATGCCAAAGAATGCTCAAAGTACTGCACAATTGTGCTCATCTCACACGCTAGCAAAACAATGCTCAAAATTCTCTAAGCTAGGCTTCAACAGTACTTGAACCAAGAAATTCCAGATGTTCAAGATGGATTTAGAAAAGGCAGAGGAACCAGAGATCATATTGCCAACATCTGCTGGATGACAGAAAAAGCAAGAGAGTTCCAGAAAAACATCTACTTCTGCTTCACTGACTACGCTTAAAGCCTCTGACTGTGTGTATTACAACAAACTGTGGAAAATTCTTAAAGAGACAGAAATATCAGACCACCTTACCTCCCTCCTGAGACACCTGTATGCAGGTCAAAAGGCAACAGTTAGAACTGGACATGGAGCAAAGGTTTGGTTCAAAATTGGGGAAAGAGTCCGTCAGGGCTGTATACTGTCACCCTGCTTATTTAACTTCTGTGCAGAGTACATCACATGAATTGCTAGGATGAAGCTTACGGTGGAATCAAGATTGCCAGGAGAAATATCAATAACCTCAGATATGTAGATGACACCACCCTTATCACAGAAACCAAAGAGGAACTAAAGAGCCTCTTGATGAAGGTGAAAGAGGAGAGTGAAAAAACTGGCTTAAAACTCAACGTTCAAAAAAGGAAGATCATGGCATCTGGTCCCATCACTTCATGGCAAATAGATGGCGAAACAGTGTAAACAGTGTCAGACTTTATTTTTGGGGGCTCCAAACTCACTGCAGATGGTGACTGCAGCCATGAAATGAAAAGACGTTTGCTTCTCGGAAGAAAAGCTATGACCCACCGAGACGGTAAATTAAAAAGCAGAGACATTACTTTGCTGACAAAGGTCTGTCTAGTCAGAGCTATGGTTTTTCTAGTAGTCATGTATGGATGTGACAGTTGGACCATAAAGAAGGCTGGGCATCAAAGAACTTTTGAACTGTGGTGTTGGAGAAGACTCTTGAGAGTCCCTTCCACTGCAAAGAGATCAAACCAGTTAATCCTTAAGGAAATCAATCCTGAATATTCACTGGAAGGACTGATGCTGAAGTTGAAGCTCAAATACTTTGGCCACCTGATGTGAAGAGCTGACTCATTAGAAAAGACCCTGACGCTGGGAAATACTGAAGGCGGGAGGAGAAGGGGAAGACAGAGGATGAGATGGTTGGATGGCATCACTGACTCGATGGACCCGAGTTTGAGCCAGCTCCGGGAGATGGTGATGGACAGGAAGGCCTGGCATGCTGCAGTCCATGGGGTCGCGGAGAGTCACACACGCCTGAGAGACTAAACAACAACAACAATCAATATTCAGAGTTGCAAAATGACCAAATGTGGTCAATGCTCAAGAAGAGAGCAATGCTTTCTCAGAACAAAAGAACAGAGCTCTCAATTCTGATACAAGGATTAATATGAAAATTAAAATAGTATATATAGAAAATGCTCATGAAAATGTTTAAATTATTAATGTAACTTTGCAAGATTCATATTTCTCCTCTTTTACTGCAACTCAACAATTATTTCTCAAAATGGTTCCCGGTAAAAGAATCACGTGAAACAGTGTATTACAAAAAGATAGACGCCTCCTCTGTGGCAAGGCCGTTAGCTGAGGTTTAGAACAGCCACTACATTTATTTTTTTTAAGCAAGTGGATATTATATAAAGAGGTAATTTCTATTTTCTGTACATTTTGAGAGAAAGTTGTTAGAATTGTCAGCTAGTTTTGTAGATATGTTCTTATGACTAACAATAACCTGAATGCTACACTGAAATTCAAAACAACAAATAAAAAATCCTTCATATACTTGATAATACCCTAAGCACACACTTTGACAGAATTAATGTTTTACACTATATATAACATAGTCAACTGTTATCTAAGATGAGCAAATCTCTCAAAAGGCTGTTACTTAAATTATTTTAGTGACATTTCAAAAGCCAAATCCTGTTTTTAACATCTGTCCTTTAAAAATAGCTCTATACTTCTCTCAGTGACCTTTGGTGAGATTATCTGTAAAAGGACTAATGGTGACCATTATTCTCCTGAAAGCTAAGTCTGTCATAACCATGCAGCCAAGTTCACTTGACTGTGAAAGTATCCCAAAGTTTCTAGTTTCTACTTCTATGATCTATTCTACCAGGACTTCATTCTCTTAAAATGTTGAACATACACGTTACTGTTGATATAAGGATCTTAACTTGCAGAGTGGTTGGAAAACATATGCAGACGCCAGTCTAGAATTTGATACATTCTCATGGAAGTCCGAATGTGTTACAGTTAGCTGTCTCTCTGTGGTATACAACACAGCAGGCAGGGGAGGCGGGTCTGTGTACTTAACCATTGTAGCAGGCCCAGTGAAGTGCTGTGTATCCGTGACTGTCCACCATGGCTGGATTTGCATCCATAGATGCTGCTGACTGCAGAAGGGCTCCAAGAACACCGATGTGTCCACAGGCAGCTGACAAGTGTATTGGTGTCCGGCCCCTGCTATCTCGAAATAAGCAGTTAGCACCATGTTGAAGTAATGCATCCACACACTCTTCATGGCCTGTGACTGCCTGAAAAGAAAATTTTTGCATGCCATTGAATACACTATGTTGGGCACTACATGCCAATGATAGCGAACTAGGAATTTTAAAGTCTGTATTCCCCATGTCCTCTCACCAGTCAAGGCATTTATCATATTTTGAGTACTTTCTTTGAAAGTGGCTTGAGTTACAGTGGTGATTTTTTTCAAAATAAGAGTAATATGAAAACTAGGAAAAAAGGCCTTTTAATTGAATGAAAATACTCAAAGGTGAAAAAGTTAAGATTAAAAATGTGTAAGAAAGAAAAGAAAAAAATGTATAAGACTATTCAAGATTTTAGGGTTTTAAAATTTTGTTTCAATATTATCTTTCTCTGGACTAAGTTGTGCTTTGTGGTTGCTTAAAATCAGAGTTCAAAACCTGAGACAGTGAAAGAAACAGTAAAGATTATTTGGTAAAAACTTAATGAAGAAAAATATAAACATAGTCTTGTTCAGTTTAGGTAAAATGAGGTCATAAAAACTTTCAGGAAAGAAGGCTTCTGCTTACCCCTCTGTGCAGGGCCGTCCTTCCCCACCTGTCTTTGGCATCGACGTTCGCGCCTTTGTTGAGCAGTGAGTACACACAGTCTGTGTGCCCGTTGAGCACAGACAGCATCAGAGGAGTCCTGGGCAACAACAGGAGCAGCTCCGTCACCACTGAGACCTCGCCCGTGAGAGCACACTGAGCTGGGCTGCTTTCACAAGTCTTCCTGTGACTCAGCTTTAGAGTATACTTAAAAGGCTGTATTGGACGTTGCTCAGTTACACACTATGCCAGACTTACCAAAACAGGGGCAAAAGTATGAAGATTGGAAATCTGTCTTAGATCCTAAAACTAATTAAAAAAATGATGAAAACTTACTGTCCATTTCCATCTTGAATATCTACTGCATTCTGTGGTTCAGCATTTCCTATTAGCAGCCGTAAGCATTCCGAATGACCATTTGTTGCTGTAAGGGATAGTTATAAATTTCAGCAATTATACATACATATGTAATGATAAAGTAGAAAATGTCCATCCTAAACTACATTTTCTTGATATAATTTTAGACTACTCATTGAATTAAACAAGGACGAAAATGCTCATGTGATATCGCGCTCTGGTGGTGGCAATGTACTTCGGAAGGGCAGCCTGCCTCCAGACACGGGCTGACACCACGATCAGACAGGTCAGTCACAGTCTCCTTTGCCAATGGCTGGTTTCAAGCTCTGCCCACTGAGATGTTCAGAAGCCTGAAGGGCATCTGGGAAATATCTTTATCCCTGATAGTGAAAGTTCTCCTTCTTTCCTGATTTTAGATGTTATTCTTGTGGATGCTTCAAGGCAATTCGGTTTAGTCCCATCTCTTTCTTTCTTGTTTTTAAACTGATTCGCTGACACTCAGTACACAGCAGCTAGCTACTGATGAGTGTACAGAGTATTGGGGATGAGAAAAATACTTGACTAGGACTTCTTAACCTGTATCAGTCTTGAATTCGTTATTTAAAATGAACACTGCCTTGTCGTAATTCCTGTAGAGAGTAGTGACTCTCTATCTGTAGTGATACACAGAGAGTACCGAGTCATCACAGTGGTAGGGTTATGTGGCTTTCCATTTTCACAAATCCACAACATCACAAAACACTCTGTGAAATAGTTCTCACGTGGCAGACACTTTGTAACTTCTGTTTGATTAAATGTTTAATGCAGTACTCTGGTACAGTAAGTAAAATATTTATCAGTTGTTACATGAAAGCACATACCAATCCAAGATAATTTCCATCAAAATGAAGTAAAAATGTATTGTGCTTTTTTGGTGTTGCTGATAAAGTACTTCAAAAGTTAGAGTATTATCCAATTTCTAAAGTAGATAATATTTTTTAAAAAGTGATATAATCTTGCTGTTGTCTTTTCCCTGAGAGTAGAATCATTAGAATTTTTACAGTCAAAATGTTTAAAACAATTACTGGGAGTATAATATACAAGAAAGTGAAAAAGAAGAGCGTATTAGATGGAAAGTGGTAAATAAAATCGGTCACAGTCTTTGGCATACCTGCTGCATGTATAGGTGTTCTCTTCAAAACATAATCCTTGACTAAGATTGAGGCTCCCTGATTAATGAGAACATCCACACATTCTACGTGGCCCTTAAATGCTGCAAGGTCCAAGGGCGTCCTTCCACTACTATTTCTCACGTCAAGATCTAACAAAGACTGTACTAATACCTCCAGGGCTTGATGGTGACCATGATAGGCCTAGGAGCAAACAAAAATGTAAATTAAAATGATACAGATATTTAGACTGACTAAATTCTTAGAAACCCTAGAACATAAAGGAGTANTCCATCTTGAATATCTACTGCATTCTGTGGTTCAGCATTTCCTATTAGCAGCCGTAAGCATTCCGAATGACCATTTGTTGCTGTAAGGGATAGTTATAAATTTCAGCAATTATACATACATATGTAATGATAAAGTAGAAAATGTCCATCCTAAACTACATTTTCTTGATATAATTTTAGACTACTCATTGAATTAAACAAGGACGAAAATGCTCATGTGATATCGCGCTCTGGTGGTGGCAATGTACTTCGGAAGGGCAGCCTGCCTCCAGACACGGGCTGACACCACGATCAGACAGGTCAGTCACAGTCTCCTTTGCCAATGGCTGGTTTCAAGCTCTGCCCACTGAGATGTTCAGAAGCCTGAAGGGCATCTGGGAAATATCTTTATCCCTGATAGTGAAAGTTCTCCTTCTTTCCTGATTTTAGATGTTATTCTTGTGGATGCTTCAAGGCAATTCGGTTTAGTCCCATCTCTTTCTTTCTTGTTTTTAAACTGATTCGCTGACACTCAGTACACAGCAGCTAGCTACTGATGAGTGTACAGAGTATTGGGGATGAGAAAAATACTTGACTAGGACTTCTTAACCTGTATCAGTCTTGAATTCGTTATTTAAAATGAACACTGCCTTGTCGTAATTCCTGTAGAGAGTAGTGACTCTCTATCTGTAGTGATACACAGAGAGTACCGAGTCATCACAGTGGTAGGGTTATGTGGCTTTCCATTTTCACAAATCCACAACATCACAAAACACTCTGTGAAATAGTTCTCACGTGGCAGACACTTTGTAACTTCTGTTTGATTAAATGTTTAATGCAGTACTCTGGTACAGTAAGTAAAATATTTATCAGTTGTTACATGAAAGCACATACCAATCCAAGATAATTTCCATCAAAATGAAGTAAAAATGTATTGTGCTTTTTTGGTGTTGCTGATAAAGTACTTCAAAAGTTAGAGTATTATCCAATTTCTAAAGCAGATAATATTTTTTAAAAAGTGATATAATCTTGCTGTTGTCTTTTCCCTGAGAGTAGAATCATTAGAATTTTTACAGTCAAAATGTTTAAAACAATTACTGGGAGTATAATATACAAGAAAGTGAAAAAGAAGAGCGTATTAGATGGAAAGTGGTAAATAAAATCGGTCACAGTCTTTGGCATACCTGCTGCATGTATAGGTGTTCTCTTCAAAACATAATCCTTGACTAAGATTGAGGCTCCCTGATTAATGAGAACATCCACACATTCTACGTGGCCCTTAAATGCTGCAAGGTCCAAGGGCGTCCTTCCACTACTATTTCTCACGTCAAGATCTAACAAAGACTGTACTAATACCTCCAGGGCTTGATGGTGACCATGATAGGCCTAGGAGCAAACAAAAATGTAAATTAAAATGATACAGATATTTAGACTGACTAAATTCTTAGAAACCCTAGAACATAAAGGAGTATGTGAACTTGTCTTTGTGTCACTGTATTTAAGATGATCCAAAACTTCTGCACTGATAATTAAGAAAGTTAACTAAAATTTTTCTAATAATCAATTAGTAGGCTGCAGTGTTAGGGATGAGTATTCCACAAATAATACAAGCTCAAATGACAGGAGATCTTTTCACGAGTATACAACATCTGGTTTATGGCAGACACTCTGTGAAGTATGACATGGGTTGTAAGGAAGACTTCGCTCTGAGTCTCTGATTCCAAAGCCCAAGTTCCTCATCATAGTTCAGGGCCCACTTCACCCTGGCAGAATGCTACTACACCTCAGTCATGAGAGAGTAGCAACTGAAGCTCAGCCAGCACTTGCGCCCTGTGATTTCTCAAAGTCAAATGATGACCCTATCCTACAAGGTGCAATATTTCAAACAAAAATTTTCTTTTCAAAAATATTTAAACTGAGCCCTGCTGGAATAACTGCTAGGCGCTAGGCACTGTCCTAGGGTACAGCAGAGCAAGAAGATTTTAAGACTTGTCTGAAACTCCTTTATACAATCTGAAAAAGGGTCTCTCCAGAGAATTAACTTCAAAACCAACATGTCAACTGAACATCTATCACGCTTACTGGACTGGACACTGAGCAGGACAAGGCAACAAAGACAGTTCTGGTGGGGAAGGAATGTCTCCTCTGTTCACTCATGTCAACCCTTTTAGAGAAGGAACAAGTAATTTTCTGATACTGTTCAGACTTGCAGCTTAGCACATACAGGCAAAACTGTAAATAATCCCATGTGAACTTTTCATTTAGAATTGAAAAATATAAAATCCTACCATGTTTGTGCTAAATATCACTTGCTTCTAAGAAGAGGTATTTAGCTAGAAAGAGGGCCCCACACTGTATCAAAGGGCTGTTAAGCTACCTCTTGTGGGAAATGTCACAAAGGACCAGCAGGAGATAACGCTGCTCTGGGCCTTACTGATCTCTTGATGTTTCTGACTCCTTCAAGGTGAAATCACTGGAGATCACTGAGCTCTACTGTCTGAGGATCACCTCTAGGCTTGTTCTTCAGTATCAGGTCAATAAAATGACACCACTAAAAGGACAGCTAGAGGCCAGGATGGGGAGCACCGGGCTCCTGTCCTCATGGCGCCTCTGACTGGGTTAGGACAGGGGCTTGGGTGTCTAGCATGTGCAAAGGCAAGACCAAGGCCAGTTTCCTCAGCCCTCAGGCCGGTGTGTTTTCACTGCAGCAAGCTGTCCCGGATTGGGAGTTTGGTAGGAAAAAAAATCACTTAGGTAATTTCTGAAAACTACCTAGGGACAGATACAAAATGCCGAAGTGGTGGTCTAACCACATTTCACTGAACCTGATTATAAAAATCACAAAATTGTTTCCATTTCGGCTTAAAAATACTATTTGGCACACCCCTGTTCATAACAGCACTATTCACAATAGCCAAGGAGTAAAATAACTAGTTAAAAGAACTAAACTTTTTGAGATAATGTATTCAAAAACTTGACAAAGTGCTTAGTCCGGCACCTAGTAAGTGTCTGAGAGATGAGGTGCTACTATTGTGAG
This sequence comes from Neotragus moschatus, assembly GCA_006410615.1. Classification (NCBI taxonomy): domain Eukaryota; kingdom Metazoa; phylum Chordata; class Mammalia; order Artiodactyla; family Bovidae; genus Neotragus; species Neotragus moschatus. The sequence continues at coordinate 5,682 of SJYA01007621.1, read as the reverse complement.
AGTGGTGATGGCAATGCAGGAGGAACTGCCTAGTCATCTGCTCAGACAGAATTTCTTGCCAAAATGGCTATTTTCTCCATGCTGGCTTTGCACTTCCAGATGACTTATTTACTATGCAGGTCTAGAAGAGTAGATAGTATTTCCAAAGACCCAAAGGG
>SJYA01007620.1:0-18108 GCA_006410615.1 Neotragus moschatus | reverse complement strand
ACTGAAGCGACTTAGCAGCAGCAGCAGCAGCATTTATTTCTCTTCCAATCACTACTTTGAGACATGTGTCAAACCTCCCTTTGGGCACTTCTTAGTACCAAAAAAACCAGTATGAAAGAAAAGTATCCACGTATCTGGTCTCATTAAAACTCGTCCTACTAGCCATGATTCCCTGACCTGGGCTGGTGGGACAATTAGAGCTGAGGGAAAGGGCCTCCCTGGCAAAGTGTCACCTCCCCTTCTGAGGAGGTGCCCAGACAAGGTGCCTTGCTAGGATGTGTGGGCACTTGTCAGGGGAGTGGTCCTACAGGCCCCTACCCACTTGTGCCCCAACGGTTCCTGCAGTCTCCCACCCAGAGCCCAGCACTCCTGGTGGGAGTTCACAGCAGGGCTCAAAGCCACCGTGTCTGGTGGGGCACCGTGACTCAGAAGACAAGCTACCTCCAGGGGCTGGTCCCTCATCAGTCCTGTCCGTGTTCAGCAAAGCCCAGGCCAGAGCATGGCGTCCACCTGATCAGCCAAGGCCTGGAAGCCCCACCTTCCACATGCAGGGCCCTCTGAGTTCCAGGAAGGACCCTCTTTCTCTCCCAGGGCTCTCCTTATGGGCAGCTCCAGTTCCTGTTACTGATGGCTACCTCGTCACGGCGTCCTCACATTGCTGAGTGGGATGGGAAGGGTGGTGTCATCTTTCTCTTGCATCTTTTTATGAGGGCGCTAATCCAGTTTGTGAGGGCTTCACCCTTATTCCCTAATCATCTCCCAACAACTCCACCTTCTAACACCATCGTATTGAAGGTTATGAATTTGGAGAAACACAAATATTCAATTCATAAAAGAGACAGATATTCATGATACTATAAAATTTATGATGCTGTCTGGGAACCCCTGGGCTAACCTTTACAGGGGAGTTGAAATATCAAGTTATTTTCATAAAAATACTGAGACATTATTTGCCTTTTTCACTGTCATTCTCTCACAAACACACCGAGGAATTTTTCAGAGCCTGATGACATGTCAAGCATGCCCACTCTGATACCTAGTGACATGTATATTGTGTATTTCTATGTTTTACAAATTTCCCAATTTTGAATTATGAGATGGCGAATGCAGGAAGATATAACTGTGTTGCTGATAAGTGGTAAACAACCAGGTATCCAAACAACAAAGCCCTGATATGTAGCATTGGCCATTTCCATATTGTAAGTATTCTCACCATGGCCCATTTTAAGCCACCAAAGTAATGCCACTGAACAGAGTCGGGAAAAGAGATTACAACCACCAGCTAGCTAGTCAGAAACAGCTCCATGACAGCACAGTCCTGGAAAAAAAAACACAATAAACAGGAGCTCTTCAGGGTCTTCAACAATTTTTAAGAGTGTAAAAGGGTCCTGAGATCAAAGAGTTTGAGAACTACTGCTCTACGTCACCCCGACCAAAAGATGTACAAAGGACAGCCCTGGAAACAGTCAGAACACAGGAAATTGGCAAGCTGGTTCCCTGACACGCAAGCCTGCCAGGGGAGTGCCTGGTGGAGACCCAAGCAAGGGGGACTTCACTAGAGGGTCAGAGAAAGTGCAGCAGGAGGACTGAGGGGGAAGTGACCTCAGGTCTGGAAAGGCAGGAGAAGCAGGCCCTTGGCCAGGGGCTGGAGAGCCCACCTGGAGAGCCTGGGCTCAACTGTCAGGGGGCCTGGTACCTCCAGAATCTGCTGTGATCAGCCTGTTGGCCCAGCCGCCCTGGTCTGCTCTGAGACACTGTCCTCCACAGGACCCCTCAAATGGAGCAGCAGGGGGCTGGTAGCTTGAAGAATGGTTTAAACAGAGAAGACCTCTCTGGAAGGCAACGAACTAAGCCAGAAAGGCTAGACATGAGCTTAGGCGCTAACCCTGAGACCAACCAGGAGAAGCAAGAGCTGCCCGGCTGAAGCCCGGGCCCATGACCGCCCTGACCTGGTCAGCTCACCATGCTTTTACCCAGCTCCCCCACCAGCCCAGCTCTGCTCAAGGAACTGGGAACCCCAAGAAGAATAAGGCTATCCTGCCTTCCCTGGTGAGGGACAGACAGGGAAAACTTGGGGGTTGAAGGGCCACAGAATAGACAGGATACAGGCCCAGGGGAGGCTTCAGCCAGTACACTGGTCAGTAAGGGTCGAAGGACCAGGTGCCAGGCCATAAAAGTGAAAGTGAAAGTCGCTTAGACGTGTCCGACTCCTTGCGACCCCATGGACTATACTGCTGCTGCTGCTGCTAAGTCGCTTCAGTTGTGTCCAACTCTGTGTGACCCANCTGGTCTGCTCTGAGACACTGTCCTCCACAGGACCCCTCAAATGGAGCAGCAGGGGGCTGGTAGCTTGAAGAATGGTTTAAACAGAGAAGACCTCTCTGGAAGGCAACGAACTAAGCCAGAAAGGCTAGACATGAGCTTAGGCGCTAACCCTGAGACCAACCAGGAGAAGCAAGAGCTGCCCGGCTGAAGCCCGGGCCCATGACCGCCCTGACCTGGTCAGCTCACCATGCTTTTACCCAGCTCCCCCACCAGCCCAGCTCTGCTCAAGGAACTGGGAACCCCAAGAAGAATAAGGCTATCCTGCCTTCCCTGGTGAGGGACAGACAGGGAAAACTTGGGGGTTGAAGGGCCACAGAATAGACAGGATACAGGCCCAGGGGAGGCTTCAGCCAGTACACTGGTCAGTAAGGGTCGAAGGACCAGGTGCCAGGCCATAAAAGTGAAAGTGAAAGTCGCTTAGACGTGTCCGACTCCTTGCGACCCCATGGACTATACTGCTGCTGCTGCTGCTAAGTCGCTTCAGTTGTGTCCAACTCTGTGTGACCCAATGGATGGCAGCCCATCAGGCTCCCCCGTCCCTGGGATTCTCCAGGCAAGAACACTGGAGTGGGTTGCCATTTCCTTCTCCAGTGCATGAAAGTGGAAAGTGAAAGTGAAGTCGCTCAGTCGTGTCCGACTCTTAGCGACCCCATGGACTGTAACCTACCAGGCTCCTCCACCCATGGGATTTTCCAGGCAAGAGTACTACAGTCCATGGAATTCTCCAGGCCAGAATATTGGAGTGGGTAGCCTTTCCCTTCTCCAGGGGATCTTCCCAACCCAAGGATCAAACCCAGGTCTCCCGCATTGCAAGTGGATTCTTTTACCAGCTAAGCCATAAGGGAAACGCAAGAATACTGGAGTGGGTAGCCATCCCTTCTCCAGGCGATCTTCCTGGCCCAGGAATCGAACTGAGGTCTTCTGCACTGCAGGCAGATACTCTAACAACTGAGCTATGAGGGAAGCCCAGGGGCATGAAAGAGCCCTGCCTCCCAGTCTCAAGGCTGGTTCTTACCCCAGGGTAGTTTGAACCAGCCTTAGGACTGGGAGGCAGGGCCTTGGGGCCCCCAGAGCACAGAAAATACTGAGGGTGAAACCCTATGCAGGAAACAATGGCCACAGAGCAAAAATTCCTTTTGATCATCCAGCTAGAAACTCCAAACTGCCAGGTTTCATGGGTCCCAAGGGGCCAGATGAACTGGTCCCTGCTTTAGTCACATGCTCTGCCCAGAAAATTCCCCACCCCCCCTTCTAGGATGGAAGATCCCCCACTCCAGATCCCTCTCCCCTGCCATCCTCCCCTTCCCCCCAGCTTGGGTGCCCAGGTGAATGTCAGTGAATGCCCTTTTGGCCCAAGCTCTGTGAAGGTGGTTTGGTTTGAGTGACCAATAATTAAAAATCAGATTCTCATCTGCAGAAGCACAGTCACCAATGGGGAAACGAGGAATCAGATCATTGAACAGGAGGCATTAGCAGTGCCCAGGGCTAAGCATGGATGAGCAAACAGCACATGTTTGCCCAGCACCGCTACATCTTTGTCATCCTTTCCCCATCTACTGACTTTAAAATGTGTCAAGCGCCTTTTTCACAAACCATCCCATTTAACTTCCCCAATCCCCACAAGATAAGCAGGACTCAACCCCCATTTGCTGTTGTTCAGTCGCTAAGTTGTGTCCGCCTCTTTGTCACCCCATGGACTACAGCGTCCCAGGCTCCCCTGTCCCTCACTCTTTCATTTGCTCAAATTCGTGTCCACTGAGTCAGTGATATTATCTAACCATCCCACCCTCTGCTTCCCCCTTCTCCTTTTGCCTTCAGTCTTTCCCAGCTTCAGATAAATATAATAAATACATATAAGTTTGAAAACAAAGTAAAACAAATGTGCCCAAAGTCACCAGCTGGTATAGTGGGGCCAGGATTCACCCCAGGCCTACCTGACCCCACAGCCCTCAGCCACCAAGATCTGCAGATCAAGTGTGATAAAACACTAATCCACCTCGAAAAAGCTGAAGAAGGGGGAAATAGAATGGGATTTCCATTGCATTCCATTCCGTTTCCATCAAGGCAATACCCGATGTACATGCAAAACCATCGAGGCTGGCCTCATTCACAGTGAACCTTCCCCATCGTCGCAGAGCTGTGGGATGGCTGGGGCTGTCAGAGGGATGACCAGACCCCTGTCTGGTGGAGGCAGAGGTGAGGGTCCACTGGGCAGCGCAGCAGAGCGAACATAGCAGGACCTGCATTGCGTCTCAGCTTGCCCGCAGCTGCAGGAGGTAAAGTCTGTAACCTAGGCTGGTCCCAACAGCACATTTCACCCACTGGGCCCAGTTCGGGTATGAGCAGGTGGCCCAACTTCATCTGATTAGAGGGAGTAGCACACGGGCAGGAATTCTAAGACACGGGGCTTACTCTCGTTCTAGATCATGTCATTGTGCAGGAGGGAGGCCTGGAATTGAAACAGACAGCTGCTACTGTGACGGAAATCAGTCTGAGAGGAGACTGGCCATAGAATTGAGTACAGAGGAGAATCACAGAGAAATGAAGACCGAGGTCTTGAGTTTTACTTATAGCAGACAATGGGGCAGGGACCTCTGGGTGCCAGCAAAAATATCCATTCCTTCCTCTATTTCTCTTAGAAACAGAAATGTGATTTTGTACAGCAACGTGCCCAAAAGAAAATTTACATTTCCCAGCCTCCCTTGCACCAGAGGAGACCATGTGACCAATTCTGTCCAATGATACATTGGTAGAAGTTCTCGGACAGGGCTTCCAGAAAAGTTTCTTTCAAAAGGAAGCCCTTCCAGTCAATAGTGTTCTGAAGGTTCTAGGCCAGGCAACTAAGCAAGAAAATGAAAGGCAAGGTATCCAAATTGGAAAGGAAGAAGTAAAACTATCTACTTACAAATCACATGATCTTGTACATACCCTAAGGAATACATGCTAAAACAAACAAACAAAAAAAAGCTCTTTGAGCTAATTGAGAAAATTTGCAGGATACAAGATAAATATACCTAAATCAGTGTATTTCTATATACAAACAACAAATAACCCAAAAATGAAAATAAGAAAACAATTCTATTGACAATAGCAGCAAAAATAAAATACTTAGGAATTAATTTAACAAAAGTGTAATAATTATACATTGAGAATTACAAAACATTGTTGAAAAATTAGAGCTAGGTAAATAGAGAGACACTTGGCATTCATGGATTGGAAGACTTAATATCCCCAAATTTCTCTACAGAACTCAATACAATCCTTACCAAAATTCCAACTATCCTTTTCACAGAAATGGACAGGTTGGTTCTAAAATTCACATGGAAATGCAAGGGACTTAGAATATCCAAAGCAATCCTGAAAAAAAGGACAAATTTGGATAAACACAATTTCCAATTTCAAAATTTACCACAAAGCTACAGTAATCAGGACTGTATGGTATGGGCATAAGGTTCTAGAGAGAGAGAGAGAGATTAATATAACAGAATTGAGATTTCAGAAATAAACTCACACAGATATGATCAATGGAGTTTCAACAAGGTTGCCTAAAATGGTGCTTGAACAATAGAATAGCCACATGAAAAATGAATTAATATGGACCCTGATATGTATGCATGCTAAGTTGCTTTAGCCAAGTCCAACTCTTTGTTATCCTTTAGGATAACAAAGGATATCTGGTGGGACTGTAGCCCACCAGACTCTCCTGTCCATGGGATTCTCCAGGCAAGAATACTGGAGTAGGTTGCCATGCCCTCCTCCAGGAGACCTTCCCAACCCAAGGATCAAACCCATGGCTTCTGCACTGCAAGCAGATTCTTTACCTCTGAGCCATTAGGAAGGCCCGATATGGACACTCATCTCACACCATATACAAAAATTTACTCGGAGTGGATCAAAATCCTAAATGTTAGGGTTAAAATTATAAAAATCTTAGAAGTAAACAGGAGTAAATCTTCGTGATCTTAGGCAAGAGTTTCTTAGGCATGACACCCAAAGCATGTGACCAAAATTAGAAATAGGTTAATTGGACTTCATCAAAGTTAAAGCTTCTGTATATAAAAGGGCATTATCAAGAGAGTAAAAAGAAAACCCACAAAATAGGGAAAATATCTTAATTCATATAACAGGTAAGAGTTTATATTCAGAACATTTTTTTAATGAATTTTAAAATGAGTAACTGATTTAAATAGGTATTTCTCTGAAGAAGATATACAAATGGCCAGTAAGTGTACATGACGATGCCCAGTAACACTAGGCAAACCCAAATCACCGTGAAATACCACTTCACGTCAACAAGGATGACTTCAATCAAACAGACAGAAAATAACAAGTATTGGTGAGGATGTGATGAAATTGTAACCTGCATGAACTGCTGATGGAAATGTAAAATAGTTCAGCCACTCTAAAAAACAGTCTGCTGCTAAATCACTTCAGTCTTGTCCGACTCTGTGCAACCCCATAGACGGCAGCCGACCAGGCTCCCCCGTCCCTGGGATTCTCCAGGCAAGAACACTGGAGTGGGTTGCCATTTCCTTCTCCGGTGCGTGAAAGTGAAAATTGAAAGAGAAGTCGCTCAGTCCTGTCCGACCCTTAGCATGGACTGCAGCCTACCAGGCTCCTCCATCCATGGGATTTTTCAGGCATGAGTACTGGAGTGGGGTGCCATTGCCTTCTCCAAAAAAACAGTCTGACAGTTCCTCAAAGAGCTAAACACAGGGTCACCATTTGACCCAGAAATTCCACTCAGAGTATGTACATCCAAATAGAGAGATGAACATTTGCCCACACAATCAGCTGCAGAAAAATCTTCACAGCAGCATTATTCATACTAGCTGAAAAGTGGGAATACCTTGAACGTCCACCAGCGATGTGTGAGTGAACACAACATGGCACATCTGTGCAGTGGAGTATTGTTCAGCAATAAAAAGGAAGAAGTACTGATACACACTGTGACATGTATGAGCCTTGAGAGTCTGATATTACATGAATGAAGCCAGACTCTGAAAAGGCAAATGCCAAGAAACAGAAAGTAAGTTCAGACTTGCCAGGGTCTGGAGGAGGAAAGGAATCAGAGAGGACTGACTGCTAATCGATACAAGGTTTCTTTTGGGGGGTAAGGAAATTTTCTGCACTTAGCAATAAGAATTGCACTTTTGTGAATATTAAAAAAAAACCTCTGAATTGTATACTGATGGTGAATTTTATGGTATGTGAAATGCGTCTCAATTTTTTTTTTTTAAATCCTTATCGTTTAAGCCAATTTGGGGTAGATCTTCCCTTTTTCTTGTGAACAAAAGTAAATGCCTCTTCTCTGATATTCAGTGGGGCTCCCCTGACTGCTCTCTGCATTATTACCCTGCAGGGAGGGCAGTCTTCTTTCTCTTGGAACGTACCTGGGAATGAGGCCTGGCTGTGACTGCCTGGACCACTGGGACCAGGGATGACCTAAGAGAGCTGTCTCTAGGACCAGAGGTGTCCCCCAACTCCTAAGAAGGGACAAAGTCTCAGGTGCTCCCCAACTTCTAAGAAGGGACAAAGTCTCAGGCTCTGGCCTATGTATCCTGGGTTTTGCTAGCTCAGGGCTCTTGAGGAGCAGGGACCACAGAACAACCTCCTCAGGTTGTCTCGTGAACCACCATCCCTCCTGCAAGTCCCTGGCCAGCCCACGTGGTCAGATGCCTGCATGGTGCCACAATGGCCTCCCCTGGGCCAGAGCAGCCTGCATTACTTCCATGAACAGGACAGGGAGGTGACAGGAGTCACGCCTGACACACGCCACACAGTCATCTCAGCCCCTTCCATGGTAGCATCCTGAAGAAGGCCGGTTATTCTGCTAAGCACATGACATGAGGTGTCTGTGTGTGTGTGTTTACACATGCTGAGAGGTCTCTCTGAGGCAAGTGGTAACTCTAGCTTTGGAGTGGTCCAGCCTAAATCCCCCACAGCCATGCTCAACGGTGGCAGGCTTTCAGGCCCCTGCCTACAACCTGGGAACATATGGCCCGTCACCAGGGACACCCTGGGCAGCTTCCATCACAAGAGATAAGTCATGTGGATTCAGGTGAGAACAAGTGAGGCTCCCTGCCTCCTTGAGCTGATGTCCATTCTATCATCACAACACAGGTCAGCCATGCTGATGGGCGGCACGTCGGGACAGACCTCAGACCCTCTGCTCTCCAGCTTCAGGCAAAGGAGCATTATTCATGGAGGACTGCCCAGAGAACACACATTCCTTGGGCTCCTGGTGATCACATCCTTCAGCGAGCTGCAGGCCTGGCTGTGTGGTTTGGCCTATCAGCATTGTCTGCTAAGGGTTGTTAAGACAGGCCCAGGAGAATAGGATTCTGTTGTTATTATGCTGTTGATTTGTTAAGGGTTTTCAATCTTTATTAAAACATACATTCACACAAAAAAAGGCACAGAAAAAAAGTGTGCAGACAGTGAAGTAAACACCCAAGTAACAACCACCCAGAGAAGGAAAGAATTACATTGCCAACTCCCCAGAAGTCCCTGAGGCCCTCACCTCACCAAAGATAACTTCATTTATGTGGAACTATACAATTTGTTGGAAGGAAAGTTATGACCAATGTAGATAGTATATTGAAAAGCAGAGACATTACTTTGCTGACTAAGGTCCGTCTAGTCAAGGCTATGGTTTTTCCAGTGGTCAGGTATGGATGTGAGTGTTGGATTGTGAAGAAAGCTGAGAGCCAAAGAGCTGATGCTTTTGAACTGTGGTGTGGGAGAAGACTCTTGAGAGTCCCTTGGACTGTAAGAAGGTCCAACCAGTCCATCCTAAAGGAGATCAGTCCTGGGTGTTCCTTGGAAGGACTGATGCTGAAGCTGAAACTCCAATACTTTGGCCACCTCTTGAGAAGAGTTGACTCACTGGAAAAGACCCTGATGCCTGGAGGGATTGGGGGCAGGAGGAGAAGGGGCCGACAGAGGATGAGGTGGCTGGATGGCATCACCAACTCGATGGACACGAGTTTGAGTGAACTCCGGGAGTTGATGATGGACAGGGAGGCCTGGCGTGCTGCGATTCATGGGGTTGCAAACAGTCGGACACAACTGAGTGACTGGACTGAACTGAACTGATATAATTTGTACTTTTGTGTCAGGCTACTTTCACCCAAAGTTAAGCTTATGAGTTCTATTCATGTTACTGCATGCATCCATAATTCATGTTTTTTGATAGCTTAAGTATTCCACTGTGAGAATGAACTGTGAATTGACTATTGGATCCTTTTCCCACTGGGGGCTATTATAAAGAGTGCTGTCAGGAATGTTCTGGACATGCAGCCTGATGTGCATATATATATACATTTTTGTTGGGTATATTCCTATAAATGCAATTGCTAGGTCATTGAAAATGGTGGCCTTCAATTATGTGAAAATAGTAGAAACAGACATAATTCCAAAGTATTTTCCAAAATAGTTGCTCCCATTCACACTCCCATCAGCAGTGTGAGTTCCAATTACTCCGCGTTCTCACCAGGACTTGATATTGTCAGTCTTTTCATTGTTAACTATTCTGGTGAGTGAACGTGCCGTATTAGTTAGCTACAGCCACATAACAAAGTGCATTAAAACAGTGAGCATTTATGACCTCAAGGTTTCTCTGAATCAGGGTGTCAGAAGTGGCTTGTCTAGGTAGCTCTCGTTCAGAGTCTCTCAGGAGGCTGCAGTCAGAACATCAGCCAGGGCTGTGGTCACCAAAGGCTTGACTGGGCTGGAGGACCTGCTTCTAAGACGCCCATTTGTGTCAGAGCAGGAGGCCTTGGTTCCCCACCACCTTTACCTCAGTGCTGCCTGATGGTCCTCAGGACATGGCATCAGGCTTCCCCAGCAAGAGATCTGAGAGAGGGCCAGAGAGAGGCTACCGTGTCTTTTATGACCTGGTGTTGAAGGCAATATGCCATTACTTCGCCATATCCTATCATTAAAAGTGAGTCACCATAGTGGATAAGAATATGAAAACAATATACATGTGAATAACTGAATCTCTTTGCTGTGCAGCAGAAATTAAAGCAACATTGTAAATCGGCTGTACTTCAATAAAATTAAAATAAATGAATGTCTTAAATTAACTGTTATTGGCATATAGTTGCTTTACAATACTGTGTTAGTTTCTGCTATACAGCGAAGTGACTCAGTTGCACCTATACACATGCCCCCTCTTTGTTGGAGTTCCTTCCCATGTAGGTCACCCCAGCGCATGGAGGAGAGTCCCCTGTACTTGCAGCAGGTTCTCATTAGTCATCTATTTCATACACGTTGTTGCTGCCATGCTGTGCTCAGCCGTGTCCAGCTGTTTGTGACCCCACGAACTGTAGCCTACCAGGCTCCTCTGTCCATGGGATTTTCCAGGCAAGAACAGGAGTGGGTTGAGCAAGAACCCAGGAGTGGGTTGCCATTTCCTACTCCAGGGGATCTTCCAGACCCAGGGATCGAACCCGTGTGTCCTCCGCTGGCAGGCGGATTCTTTACCACTGAGCCACCTAGGTATCCATTTTATACATAGTAGTGTATTTTTTTTAAGTGAGTCACTTAGGTCCAGCCTACACTCAAGGGCAGAGGAATTAAGTTCTATCTATCGAAAAGAGGAGTATTTAAGAATTTGTGGGCAGATTTTCAAACTACCAGAGGCATTTCATTGTGGTTTTAACCTGCGTTTATCTGACTAAAAGAGGCTGAATACATTTTCATGTGCTTACTGGCCATAAGGATTAACTCTTTTACAAAGAACCTATTCAATTCACTTTCCCAGTTTCCTATTGTGCTGTTCATGTTTCCTTACTGATTTGTAAGAGTCCTTTGTATATGCTGGATATGAGCCCCTTTCAGCTATGGCCCACAACTGTATAAACTGTGTTTTAAATCCATACAATCCACATGTATATGACCCCTTACTGGTTCTGCTTCTCTGGTTGAGTCCTAACTGACACATCTAGATTATTTTGCCTTCCCCATTGACATGTAAACCCATATAGAGTTGATTTTTGTATTTATGATACAAGATGGGGGTCAAGGATTTTTTTTGCTTGTTTGTTTGTTTTCCATTTAGATACTCAATGATCAGCACTGTTTGTTTAAATAACCTTCCTCTCCTGCTGCTTTGCTAGCTTTGTCACAAATCAAGTATACATATACTCACAGGTCTGGGTTTTCTAATCTGATCTGCTTTGACCAGCAAGAAATTCAGTTTCAAATTTGCTGCCCACTTTTAACAATGCATGAGACTTTATGACATGATTTCCGATACAATTTACCCCTGACTTCACCCTGTAATTCAGTCCTTATTTCCCTTCATGCTGGTGCACAGTTAGATGCTTATTAAACCTTGGTTTCCTCCCTTTCCTCTGCTTAGGAAAACGAAGAACCTAAGAACGGAGCTACAGGATGGCTGATTTCATGAGGGGCACAAAGGGTGAAAAGGGCCCATCAGCTGCGCTGACACTGATGGCAGAAGGGCAGGTGTTGGAGCGAATGTGTGAGCATGAGGAGATCTAGCCGAGAAGCCCGGCACGCAGACATGGGCATGTGGGCCCGGGCAGGGACAGCCCCCAGCCTACAGGGACAGAGGGGTCAAGAGGGTGGGCCACGACATTTGTAAATGCAATTTGTTAAAATTGCAAACCTCCTACGGAAACACTTCTTTGCCATTGACAACATTGCTCTTAGGAAAGTGGATAAGAGGATTTTCCCAGCTGCACAGTGGATAGGAGTTCATCCACCAGCGCAGGGGACACAGGTTCGATCACCGGTCCAGGAAAATGCCACATGCCACAGAGCAACGGAGCCTCAGGGCAACAGTTACTAAGCGTGTGACCTACAGCCTGGGAGCAGCAACTACAAAGCGCATGAAACACAGCTGCCGAGCCCATGCAACACAGCTGCTGACGCCTGCATGCCTAGAGCTTGCACTCTGCAGCAAAAGCCCCCACAGTGAGAAGCCCGGGGGGCACAACAAAAAGGAGCCCCCACTCTAGCCCTGCCCCCCACCCCCCTCACCACAAGCGGAGAAAGTCTGCAAGCAGCAACAAAGACTCCATGTAAACAAAAATAAGGCTCAGATGGTAAAGCGTCTGCCTACAATATGGGAGACCTGGGTTCGATCCCTGGGTCAGGAAGATCCCCTGGAGAAGGAAATCGCAACCCACTCCAGTACTCTTGCCTGGAGAATCCCATGGATGGAGGAGCCTGGTGGGCTAAAGTCCATGGGGTCGCAAAGAGTCGGACACGACTGAGCAACTTCACTCACTCACTCAACATTTTTAAAACAAAAATGGGTAAGAGCAACCCCCCACCTAGCCCAGCATTGCTTCCCACCTTTCCTGTGCCCACGTGACCATGGGATCTTCCCCACACAGCATTCTCTCTTCTTCACAAAATGATATCACCAATGGCCTGTGGGCTCCCGCCTCCTTCTGGACCCACCACAGCAGCTGGGCTCACAGTGGGAGCTGCACACAGGCATTTGGAAAACTAGGGACACGCCTGTTTCAGTTCATCATGATTTCTCCACTCTGTGAACAAGGATGGAACTCCAAAAATAATAAAGAATCTCCACATTACGTCCCGACACAGAGCAGGCTCCTCTTTAAAAGCAACGCAGAGGGCAGTGTGTGGACTGGCTGCCTTTTCTGCAAAAATTGGGAGAAACAAAAATGTACATGATATTTGCTTAAACATGCAAAGAACACCTGTCGGAGAAGACACAGAAATGTGTGATGTCAGTTCCGGTAGGGAGGGATATGGTGTCAGAGGAACAGGGCCAGAGCAGCCCTTCACTGAAGCCTTCCACAGTCCCCGGCATTTCAGCTGATGAATACCCTGCCTGGTCACAGGCGAAACAATTGTTTTAAGAAAGAAAGGAAAGGAATGAGGCACCTCAGGGTGCACCTCCCCCAGCTGAGTCAGGTCTGTGGGGCCTAAGAAGTGGGCTTGCCCATCCTGGAAGGAGGTTGTATCCCACCAGCCCACCAGCCCCACCACCCCCAGCTGCCATACCTGCCAGCTCCTCCCTTGCAGATGCTGCTCTGGCTGGAGCCCCCATCAGAGGCTGCAGAAACCAGGCCTGCCAGGTTGCACAACCTCCCTGGTATTCCTCTGCCCTGCAGCTTCTGGCAAGACACCTCTTTTTCTTGGCACACTTTGTGAAAATGTGGTGATGGCCACAGGGCTGCATCTGCAGACAATGGCTTGGACACAGTTCGCATTGGGAAAAATCTCTCTTAATCCGTGCGCTTTCAATCCCCACTCCCTGACAAAGCCAAGCTGGGCACCAAGGGGCAGAGCAAGGAACAGGTTCTGGAGAAGGGGTCTGAGGCAACACCTGAGGCAGAGGTGGCAACGGGGAGCAAGCACAGGTGCCCAGAGAACAGAGCCCTGGAAGGCGGGCCAGGATGGGGAGTCCACAGGCATACATGTGAACAGACGGCCCAGGTGAGTGTGCGTGCCAGTATGTGCCCATCTGGGTACATGCACATGTGCAGGCCAGGCCCAGTACGTGTCAGAGAAGCCGAGTCTTGCAACAGGACACGCATCTGGGGCCTCCATTCGGGCTGAGGCAAGCGTGACGTGATCCACCTATGGAGTCCAACGTGCTTCACCACGTGCCTGCTGGATCTCTGGAAAATTCTGCTAGTTTTTAACCCTAGTTGCTTTGTCTATAGTAAGGAGCAGTGATGAGGACTCAAGAAATAACTTGTATGAAGGGCCCCGCACAATTGATGGCCACTGATGTAGGACGAGCAGTGCCTCTGTCCCCCGCCTCTTCACCAAGGCTGCCTCAGTGCGCCTGGACCCACCTCACATCCCACACCAGAGGGCAGGGGGGTCCAGGAGGCCAACCCTCACAGCAGAAGTGGCCTCCACACAGAGGCCAGAGGCAACCCAGATACATGGCATGTTCATGTTGAGATGTTCTTGGTGGAAAAGGAAAACAAAATGTCAAGAGGCAGCAATCTGGTGGCCACAGCCTGGCCTTTGGGCCTTATTTTTATGACTTTGACTTTAGAGCCCATTGATGGGCCTTTCTGGTCCTAAAAGCACACAGCCTTCCACCCAGGCCAGCCGAGGCCAGGGCTTGGAGTCCAGGGCCCAAGGCAGGGCCTGGCATGGGGCAGACAGAGAGCCACCAAGGTGAGGGGTCAGTGGACCAAGTAATGCCCCATGGATTTGCCCACACCTGCCAAGGAAGACTGACCCCACAAAAGGCTCACTCTGTGAGAGGGGCCAAGGGCTCCAGTCACTTCTCAAGATGCAGCAGGCTGGACAAATGACCAGGAATCCTGCCTCCTTCTGCATGTAAATACAGAAGCCAAGAGTCCAGCCTACGGGCCCCACACTGAGAGAAGACAAGTCTGGAAAGGACCTAAAGAGAAAGCAGAGAAAAAGGAACAAGGACTTGAGCCAGAGCCACAAGTCCAGATGTGTCGCCAGTGTGCCAGCCTCTCCTGCCTGCCCTCCTGGCCATGCTCCTCCACCTACGGGACCGGCTTGGAGGGCTCTTTGCCCCTAGGCCCTCTGTCACCACTAGCAGATCAGGCAGAGAGAGGTCTGGCATCGATTCGAACAGCCCTTTCCCTGCTGGACCACAGCAGACAAGGGCCAGTGATAAGTGCACTGCACCCAGACAGCTGATGGCCTGTGGGATTGTCCCAGGCAAGAAGGCACTGTGGCTTTTATCACCATCACTTCCACCACCACCACAATCATCACAGCCACCACCACCATCACCTCCCCTACAACCACCACTTCCACCTCCACATCACCTCCACCACCACTTCCAGCTCTGTACCACCAGCCCCTCCACCACCATACTCATCCCTTCCGGCACTATCACCCCCAGCACCATCACCCCCACCCCCACCACCACCTCCACCACCACCACTACAATTACCACCACTGCCATCACCTCTACCACCACCATCCTCACAACTACCCCTAACAGAAGTCTTAGCTTGTGCCCCACTGGCATTAACCATGATTTGCATTTGTCACTGACTCCAAGGAAGCTGGGAAAGAGTATGTCACCAGAGCCCAGCCTGCCTTGGACCCTAACAACACTGAGTTTCTCTTTAAGGAAAGATAGAACAGGAGGATGTTGTTGAGTAGGCACCTGGCATGCTCCCACAGCCCTCAGCTCTGACTGCTAACCACACACACCATTTCTTCTTCTGGTGATTTAGGGGGAGGAAAGAAGCATGTGAGCCATATCAACATTTTAGGGGAAGTTTTTCAAACTAGTTTCCTTACCCCCTCAGCATCCAAGCTTCTACAATATCCCCCAAGGAGTGTCTCCAAGCTCTTGAATCACTGACATCATGAATATGTGGGGCATCCCCCAGATGTTGCAGAGTTCTAATGAATTCTAAAGGAGAAGAGTGTGGGTAAGGGACACTTAAAGACCTTTGGATTGGCATGTACACACTGCTATATTTAAAATAGGTAGCCAAAAGGAACTACTATATAGCACAGGGAGCTCTGCTCAATATTCTGTGACAATCCCAATGGGAAAAGAATCTGAAAAAGAGAGGCACTGGTGCAGTGGCTGCGTGGAGCTGGAGCAACTTTGAGGAGATACCCCATGTCCAAGGGCAGATGGTAGGGGGGGATGAAATCACATTTAGAATCAAACCCCATACCCACCAGAGATGCTTAGAGGCTCAAATAAACCGTGTGTGCACCAGGACCCAGAGATTGAGACAGAACTGTGTTTGAGTGTCTTCTGCAGAGGTAAAGGTCAGCAGTGGACTGCTGCAGGGGCAGGGGCTCTGGGTATGGCATAAATCCTCTTGAAGAAAGTCACTGTTAACCCCACAATAGACTCACCAGAACTTACACAGTACTGGGGAAACAGACTCTTGGAGGACACAAACAAAACCTTGTGCGCACCAGGACCCAGGAGGAAGGAGCCGTGACCCCACAAGAGACTGACCCAGACTTGCCCATGAATGTCCAGGAGTCTCCAGCAGATGCGTGGGTCGGCGGTGGCCTGCTGCAGGGTTGGGAGCACTGAGCACAGAAGTGCGTGCATGGGACCTTTTGAAGGAAGTCTCTTTCATTATCTTCATTACCTCCAACATAGTTTGGCCTCAGGTCAAACAAGAGGGAGGGAACACAGCCCCACCTATCAACAGAAAATTGGATTAAAGATTTACTGAGCATGGCCCCACCCATCAGAACAAGACCCAGGTTCCCCCTCAGTCAGTCTCTCCCATGAGGAAGCTTCCATAAACCTCTTATCCTTCTCCATCAGAGGGCATACAGAATGAAAACTACAGTCATGGAAAACTAACCAATCTGATCACACCCTTGTCTAACTCAGTGAAACTATGAGCCATTGCATGTAGGGCCACCCAAGACAGACGGGTCATGATGGAGAGTTCTGACAAAATGTGGTCCACTGGAGAAGGTAATAGCAAACCACTTCAGTATGCCTGCCTTGAGAACCCCTTGAACAGTATGACAAGGCAAAAAGGCAGGACATTGAAAGATGAACTCCCCAGGTCAGTAGGTGCCCAATGTGCTACTAGACATCAGTGGAGAAATAACTCCAGAAAGAATGAAGGGATGGAGCCAAAGCAAAAACAACACCCAGTTGTGGATGTGATTGCTGATGGAAGTAAAGTCCAATGCCATAAAGAACAATAGTGCATGGGAATCTGGAATCAAGGTAAATTGGAAGTGGTCAAAGAGGAGATGTCAAGAGTGAACATCAACATTTTAGGTATCAGTAGACTAAAAGTGACTGGAATGGGTGAATTTAACTCAGATGATCATTATATCTACTACTGTGGGCAAGAATCCCTTAGAAGAAATGGAATAGCCATCATAGTCAACAAAAGAGTCCAAAATGCAGTCAGTCAGTCAGTCAGTCAATTCAGTCGCTCAGTTGTGTCCGACTCTTTGCGACCCCATGAATCGCAGCATGCCAGGCCTCCCTGTCCATCACCAACTCCCAGAGTTTACCCAAACTCATGTCCATCAAGTCGGTAATGCCATCCAGTCATCTCATCCTCTGTCATCCCCTTCTCCTCCTGCCCCCAATCCCTCCCCAGTATCAGGGTCTTTTCCAATAAGTCAACTCTTATGAGGTGGCCAAAGTATTGGAGTTTCAGCTTCAGCATCAGTCCTTCCAATGAGCACCCAAGACTGATCTCATTTAGGATGGACTGGTTGGATCTCCTTGCAGTCCAAGGGACTCTTGGATGCAATCTTAAAAATGACAGAATGATCTCTTGTTTGTTTCCAAGGCAAACCATTAAATA
Source organism: Neotragus moschatus (assembly GCA_006410615.1). Lineage (NCBI taxonomy): Eukaryota > Metazoa > Chordata > Mammalia > Artiodactyla > Bovidae > Neotragus > Neotragus moschatus. The sequence continues at coordinate 505 of SJYA01007620.1, read as the reverse complement.
TCACAGTAATCCAAGTCTATGCCCTGACCAGTAATGCTGAAGAAGCTGAAGTTGAATGGTTCTATGAAGACCTACAAGACCTTCTAGAATGGACACCCAAGAAAGATGTCCTTTTCATTATAGGGGCATGGAATGCAAAAGTAGGAAGTTAAGAGATAGCTGGAGTAACAGAATTTGGCCTTGGAGTACAAAATGAAGAAGGGAAAAGACTAACAGAGTTTTGCCAAGAGAATGCACTGGTCATAGCAAACACCATCTTCCAACAACACAAGAGAAGACTCTGCACATGGACAGCACCAGATGGTCAACACCAAAATCAGATTTATTATATTCCTTGCAGCCAAAGATGGAAAAGCTCTGTACAGTCAGCAAAAACAAGACTGGGAGCTCAGGTCATGAACTCCTTATTGCAAAATTTAGACTTTAATTGAAAAAATAGGGAAAACCACTAGACCATTCAGGTATGACCTAAATCAAATCCCTTAGGATTATACAGTGGAAGTGA
>SJYA01007618.1:3616-18087 GCA_006410615.1 Neotragus moschatus | reverse complement strand
GGCTTGGGGCAGGGCCTGAGCTGCAGACAAGAGTTTTGGGTATCAGTAGCTGGTAGAAGCTGAGAGGGACCAGGAGGAGAGCAGAGAGCAGTGTGAGCGTGAGATCTTGACCACAGGAGAGACAGCCACGACCGAAGAGAGGTTAAGGGGAATGGGGCTGGGAGGGCCGCCAGACCCTAGACTGCCTCCTCCCAGGCCCCCTTTCCACCCCCTCCCCCATCCTGTAAAACACCCGAGGAGAGTGTGTCAGTGGAGTGGGGATTGTCTTTGAGGCTTGCTCCAACTTGCTGTTGCTTGGTTCCAGGATGGTCTGGAGCATGACAAAGCTCCCTCACAATACATCCCAAAGCCATGGGTGATTCCCGTGCCAAAGGGGACCCTCCAGCGCATCTTCGGGACCAGCCAAATCTTCCAGAACTTTGATGATATAAAACCAAAGACTACGGGGTTAACCGTGCCCCTCAAAGTCAGGGAATAGTGAGTGACTCTCCTGCCCAGGGGTCCCAGGTTCCTTCCCTGCAGAGCCACTGACATGCTGTGCAGCCTTGGGCCACTTACTCTCCCTCTCTGAGCTTCAGCGAGCTCAGCTGTATAATAGGGCTCTTCCACCTCAGCAGCAAAAAAAAAAAAAAGGCTGGATGAGCTTCAAGAATGGCTATCCTCCTCTCCCTGGGTCTCTGTCTATCCCTATTGTCCTCCTACCCAAGTCCCCCATCCTCACAATCCATTCCCAAAGCCCCAGCTCTATGTCTTGGGCTGGTCCCAAGTCAGGGCCAGCCACCCCCCTGCCTGTGGCCCCCTGCCCCCCACAGCTACCATCGAGCTCATCAGTGCTTGGAGCAAGAGGACTGGGAGATGGCCGTGCTCTTCTTCTCCCGCGCCCTCCACCTGGACCCCCAGCTGGTGAGAGGGAGGATTTGGGTGGGCACGGGCAGTTGCTGTCCCACACTTACACTCTCACCTCTCAGGGCCACCAAGTCCCGTGGTAGCCGAGTAGCAAACCTCAGGGTGGATCATGGGGAGGGGAACAGCAGTCTGGGTCCCTTCTCCCTCAGGTAGAATTCTATGCCTTAAGAGCCGAGGCTTACATCCAGCTCTGCGACTTCTCCTCGGCCGCCCAGAACCTTCGAAAGGCCTACCACTCCCAGCCGGAGAACCACCACCACCTGGAGCGGCTCGCCCTGGTGCTTTACCTGAAGGTGCCCGGCGCTGCCCTAGGCCCATACAAGGCACCCCCCTCCCACCCCGGCCTGCTGGCTCTCCCTCCGACTATGGGGGTTTTCCTTGCTCCCGGGGTCAGCCCCGACTCCCTGGTGACCTTCTTGTCCCTGCGTCTGTGTCGCCTTCTGCCACTCTTTCTCGTGACCTCTCCCACCTTCCAGGTTCATCCACCATCAGGGCTGGGTACATTCAATAGAACTTTCCACAGTATTGACAACGATCACTTGGCACAATGATTACCGTCCATTCTGATGGCTGCCAGCCACGTGGAGCTGTTGAGCCCTTGAAATGTGGCGAGTGTGACCGAGGAACTAATTTTTTAATTGTACTGATATTTAATTAGAATTGATTTGAATTTGTATGGCCATGAGCAACAGGTGGCTATTGTACTGGACAGCACAGGCCTAGAGTCCACAGGCTCCCAGCACTAAAAAGACAAGAATATCCCTCATTTATAATGCATAATAAAGATGATATTATGCCATAAAATCCCAAAAAAGTCCTGATTTTCCCCCCATGTTCACAACTTTGATATCTTGGTTTTTAATGTCAATAATAATTCAATTCTGGAAATTCCTTGGTAGTCCAGTGNGCTCTGCGACTTCTCCTCGGCCGCCCAGAACCTTCGAAAGGCCTACCACTCCCAGCCGGAGAACCACCACCACCTGGAGCGGCTCGCCCTGGTGCTTTACCTGAAGGTGCCCGGCGCTGCCCTAGGCCCATACAAGGCACCCCCCTCCCACCCCGGCCTGCTGGCTCTCCCTCCGACTATGGGGGTTTTCCTTGCTCCCGGGGTCAGCCCCGACTCCCTGGTGACCTTCTTGTCCCTGCGTCTGTGTCGCCTTCTGCCACTCTTTCTCGTGACCTCTCCCACCTTCCAGGTTCATCCACCATCAGGGCTGGGTACATTCAATAGAACTTTCCACAGTATTGACAACGATCACTTGGCACAATGATTACCGTCCATTCTGATGGCTGCCAGCCACGTGGAGCTGTTGAGCCCTTGAAATGTGGCGAGTGTGACCGAGGAACTAATTTTTTAATTGTACTGATATTTAATTAGAATTGATTTGAATTTGTATGGCCATGAGCAACAGGTGGCTATTGTACTGGACAGCACAGGCCTAGAGTCCACAGGCTCCCAGCACTAAAAAGACAAGAATATCCCTCATTTATAATGCATAATAAAGATGATATTATGCCATAAAATCCCAAAAAAGTCCTGATTTTCCCCCCATGTTCACAACTTTGATATCTTGGTTTTTAATGTCAATAATAATTCAATTCTGGAAATTCCTTGGTAGTCCAGTGGTTAGGACACTGCATTTCCACTGCAGGGTGGGATGGGGCCTGGATTAGATCCCTAGTCAAGAACTAAGATCCCACTGCCATGCTGTGCAGCCAAAATAATAGGAATAATAATTATTATTATTCAACTCTGAAAAAAGAAACATTCTTAAAACCAGACCACATGCTTAAAACTGTCTGTGGGGGTCCTGAGGCCGATCTTGCTCTTTCTGTGTGCCCTTGGAAAGATCACTTCGCTTCTCTGAGCCTCAGTTCCTTCATCTAAAAGGGGAATGTTAAAAAAAAAAAAAAGGGAGGGGGGAATGTTACCTAGTCCCAATGAGATAAATTTAGGGTTTTTGGTTTTTTGCTGCACCTGGGCAGCTTGCAGGATCTTAGTTCCCCAACACACATCCTTGCAGTCAAAGCACTAAGTCCTACCTACTGGACAGCCAGAGAACTCCCTAAGTTATATGTATCCCTAAGAATACAGAAATTCCCTGTATTCTTAATGCAGGGCTTGGCACCTGGAGCCCTGGTCCAGGAAGGAGCCTGTTGCCGTTAGACCTGCTGTTCTGATCCACCTCTCAGCTTTTCTCTTTTTCCCCTGTTCCTACGTCTGTATTGCTAGCTCTCTGTCACTAACTGTATATTTGTGTCTTGCTGTCTCCCCAGCTCTGTAGCTCTCTATGTCTGTATCTCTCTCTCTTAAAATCTCTCTCTGATCTGAAGGACTCTGTCCCCATCCCTTGTCATTCCACCCCGGTGATGGCTATCCCTCAATTCATGGAGGCTGCTGGGCTGGGGTCATAAGCAGGACTGACAATTCCCTGTGTCACCAGGGCCAGTGCCTTTTTGAGCAATGTGCCTTTCTGGATGCCTTGACCGTCTTCTCCCAAGCCTCTGAGCTCCAGCCTGAGAAATTCTGCTTCCGGTATCGATGGTGAGCACCCTGATCAAGAGCTTGCTAGCCTCTGTCCCCCTCAGTGTCCTCTTCCTGCCCCTCTCACTGGGCAGACCAAGCACCTTTGCCCTCCGCCCACAGCATGGCCTGTCTCCTGGCCCTCAAAAAGTATCGTGAATGCCTCTCATTCGTCACCAAGGAGGTGAAGCAAGGCACCACCAATGCGGATATCTACATCCTCCGGGCCAGGCTCTACAACTTCTTCCAGAAGGTAGAGCAGGGCAGGCAGGGCCAATGGGTGGACCTCCTCCCTGTCTGGGTGCTGAGATTACAGGAGGAGGCTAGGGTATCCACCAGCCCAGAGGCCACAGCCCCCAATGTGGTGGGAGCTCTGTCCTTCCTGAACCCTGATCACTGCTGACCACTCCTGCCCAGTCAGGTAGTTGTTCCAGCATCATTCAGCCCTGGCTCTTTGCCAGGCCTGCACCAATCCCTGAAAACCACAAGGTGAGAAGCCTCAGCCTGCTCTGCCCTCACGGAACTCGCAGGCCAGGGGAAATGGCCCCCAGCAAATAATTACACAAGGACTGACTTCCTAATTATGTGAAGCACCATCAGAAGCCACCAGGCATCCCTTAGATGTGAGACTTGGGGTCACAAGGAAGGAGGGGCTGCAGGGATGAGAGAGTGATGGGCAGGATCTCGTGAACCCCGGGGCACCCTGACTTCTTCCTGGGGAGCAGCAGGAACCTCAGAAGGGTGCTCCCTGTAGCAGTAGGCCTCAGAAAAGTCCTTTTGGCTGCCAGGGGGCATGTGGGCTGGGGGTGGTGGTGGTGGCACAGAGGGGCAAATCCAGAGACTGGAAGCCTGGGTATCATCCATCTGGATAGGAGTGGGGCTCGGGGAGGATGGGCAGGGTGGTGGCAAGGAGTGGGGCAAGTTCTTCAGACCTTTGGAAGCAGGACTGGAGACTGACTGGGCGGCTGGAGAGGTGAGAGTGTGGAAAACAGAGGCATCCAGAACAAGGCCTGTTGTTCCGGTTTGGCCAGGGTGCTTGGGGGGCGGGGGAGGGAGACTCAGGAAGGAGGACCTTGATGGGCTAGAGTGAGCAGGGTGTCCTCAGGGTGCTGGAACCAAGAGCCTCCCTCTGCTGGGGGCTGGGCTCTTGTGTCCCACAGATGACTCAATGGGAGAGTCTCCTTCAAAGGTAGGAGACTAGTAATTATTGACAATTATTGTTAAGTGTTGGGATTTCAGCTGCTCCCTACAATGCACAGACACATTCTAAGCACTTTACTCACATTTGTCTCTAAGGCTGGCAGTAACCCTCTGAGGTTAGACACAACCCACTGTCATCTTCTCACAGATGAGGAAGCAGGTTCAGATGGTCTAGCTAACTTGCTCCCCTTAAGCCCAAGTCCACCTATTCCAAAGCCTTGTCTCAACTTCTGCCATCTTTCACCTCCCACCCAGTGTCTACACTGCGTCTCTCGCTCTCAACCAATTACCCTACAGGACATGGGGTGCTTGCTAAAACTGTTGACTGACTGACTGACTGACCTGCTCACCCAGTGGAAGGTGTTGGCCTAGGGATGTTTTCTGCTCATGCCCAGGCCTGAATCTGTTCTTGGTTAGAGTTGTCTTGGGCTTAAAGGTCAGAGGTGTCCGGGAGGGTGTACCTGGGAGGACAGGGAGGAGATGACAGTCATTGTCAGGAGACCATGGCCTCCCTACCTCAAGAAGTCCTGCAAGGAGGAGGCATCTGTAGCCCCATTATACAGTAAAAACCACTGAGGCAGACCTGGCTCACCTGAGGTCACATCTGGAAAGGGGCCAGTAGGGATCGGGCCTTGGATAGGATTTTCCCACAATGCTCCCTTCCTCCTTCAAAAGACAGAAAAGGCAAAACAGCAAAGGAGGGGTTTGGGGGGGCACTGAAGATGGGTGGCATGATGCTGGCCTGCCCAGAGGTCTGCCTCCCCACAGTGAACAGGGGAGAGTTCAGCTTGGGTGTAGCCCTGATGCCATCTCTGCCTTGCACCCCCACAGCCCAACCTCTGCTATCGAGACCTACACAGTGCCTTGCTATTGGATCCCAAGCACCCACAGGCCAAGGTGCTGCTCCAGGTGATGGTGGGCCAGGCCGAGCAGGCACGCCAAGATGCCGGGGTCCTGGCCGTGCAGGGCAAGTTGCAACATGCGCTGCAGTGCATCAACTGTGCCATTGAGAACAACCCTCTGGACCCCAGCTTCTTCCTCTTCCGGTATTGGGTGGGGAAATGCTGTCTTGGGTCCCGGCCCTACTTTGCCTCAGATGTGCTGTGTGATCTCAGGAGAGCCCATGACACTCCTCAGGTCTCAGTCTCCCCATCTAGTCTCTAAGGGTCCTTCTCTGCTCGCCATCAGGACCAAGGGATCATGGGAGGTGGTTTCTGCTACTGCTTTTGGAGAAGGGGCAGGCAGCAGCCTGTTAACCTGGGAATCCTGGACCCCCAAGCCTGCTGAGCAGTTTATACTGGGAGGCTCAGCCCAACTCAGCCCAGGAGAGGAAGCTTAGGTTTGAATTTTCGCCCCTACCTCCCCAGCAAGGGCTCAATACCTCATTCTGGGCCGTTTAACTTCCCTGACCCTGCGTTTTCTCAATAAACAAACAGTGGAGGTAAAACATTCATCCTGTGTACCAAAAGCCTTAGCAGAGAAGCTGGCAGGCACGTTGCTCCCAAAAAGAAAGAGAGAAGTTATTTGTAAAGGAAAGTAGAATCACCAAGCTAGCTCAGTAGCAATCAGGGAGCCGCACAGGCCAAATCTAAGGAAGGAGCTGGGAGGCCTCTCTGCCACCTCCAGAGGTCAGAGGACCCAGAGCTGCACCCACTCTCTGGGACACCCCGAGTCGGTGGGGGTGCTCTGGCTCTCATATGCCTCTCCCGTAGGGGCACCATGTACCGACGGCTCCAGGATTTTGACTTGGCAGTGGAGGACTTCCTGAAGGCGCTGGACATGATGAGCGACCACCAAGAGCAGCTGGTGCAGCAGGCCCAACGCCAACTGCTGCTGGCCTACAACGACTTCGCGGTGCACTGCTACATGCAGGGCGCCTACCAGGAGAGCGTGCTGCTGCTCAACAAGGCGCTCAAGGACGAGCAGCAGGAGAAAGGCCTCTACATCAACCGCGGCGGTGAGTGGGGTCCCGGCGAGCCCGGCGTGAGCCCCTTGCCTCTCTAAGGCCTGGACTGGGCGCTCGAGGGCCCCGAGGGAGGGAGGGAGAAGGGGCCGAAGAGGAGTCTCAGTGTCCCACGGACACACTACGGGGTCGTGGGGGGGAAACGTCTGAGAAACCATCTCGCTACATAGTCCTTCAAAATGCTCAGATCAGGCATCTAGAAAGAGGTGCCCAGCGGCACCGAAAAGCCGCTGCAGGTGCTGGCGACCGCCCACGGGTATTATCAGTTGCAGGCCCCGCCTCCTAGGGGGTGGAGCCACCTGGGCCGCTGCTCCTGCGCCCTGGGTTTTTGCGATCCCCACTCAGTCCCCGCGCTCCAGATTGCTTCTTCCAGCTGGGCAACCTGACCTTTGCTGAGGCGGACTACCAGCAGGCCCTGGCACTGAGTCCGAAGGACGAGGGCGCCCACCTGCGCATGGGCCTGTTGCAGGAGAAGTTGGGCTTCTGTGAGCACCAGAGCAGGTGTGAGCCGATGGTGGGTGGGGTGGCCCCGTGGGCGGGGCATACTGGGCTATGGGCGGGGCGGACTGGGCTATGGGCGGGGCCGGGGAAGTCTGGGATGAAGCCGCCTGCTTGGGCTCCCTGGGTCAAGATGTCTCTGCTCTCCCAGTTAAATCTCCTAAACAGCAATTTTATTTTCCAAGTTTTCGCTAAAAATCCTTCACTTTTTTCTCTGAATATTGTTATGGTAATTAGGCTTTTTATTTTTTTAAAAGTAAGTATTCAGTAACATAAGACTCAGAAAATGGAAGTTCCTTCTAATACCTGTCTCCCAACGCCTCCTCTATCTGGGTGAGTTTGGTAAAGAGTCCTCAAGATTGATTTCTACGCATATATTAACAATTGCTATCATTTTACAAAAGTGAGATCATGCTAAGCTAATATTTGATAGGCTTTTTTACTTCCCATGGCCGTTACATATAGGATGACTTCATTCTCTTTTATTGTTTGCAAAGTATTCCATTCGGTGGAAGTACTACAGTTAATTTCTCTAGACAATAGTCTGCTGATCAATTGGGGCTTTTTTCCGTTTTTTTTTTAAATTATAAATAATGCAGTAATGAGACCAAGGTATATGTTTCCATCCGTTCATACTGGTAATTCTGTAGTTAGATTGCTGGAAGTTAAATTGTTGAGTGTGAAATTTTAACATTTTAAATATGATACCCAACTGTTCTCCAAAAAAACAATGGACCAATATAAACTTCCCCCAGTAAAAGAAAGTCTTCATTTCCCTGAACCTTCCTAGCACAGAGTATTAACACTATTTTTTAACTTTGCTAATCTGTAGGCAAAAAAAGAAAAGAAAAAAAAAGGTTCTCTTGCATTGGATTGACTGGGGTACAGGACAGCATTTTTCATTTGTTTATTGGCCATTATGGTCTGCCTTAATTGTTCTCCCATTTGGTTTTAAATTGCCCAATAAAAACTTTTTTTGGTTATAAGAGTTCTTTGTAGGCTAGAAAGTTTGCTTATTATCTGCCTTATGTGGCAAAATATTCTTCCCTATTTGTTGCTTTCTTTTGTGGTGATTTTGCTACTAAATAATGGGATTTAATTGTGGTCAAATTAGTTTTTTTCTTTCATATTTAGCTGCTGGGTTTATGACATTCAGAAAGCCCTTCCTATTCCAAGATCATAAAAATCTTCACTTATTTGGGGACTTTACATTAGCATTTAAGTGTTGGGTCCATCAAGAGGGGTGTTGGTGACACGGAGCAGAAACTAGCCTGGTTTTCCCCCAGACTCCCCGGGGAGGTCCAGCAGCCCCCATTCCTCCCAGGTGGCCTAGCTCAGAGCACCCTGTGGCCCACTGTGTCCTGCAGGCAGTTCCAGAAGGCAGAGAACCACTTCTCAATGGCCATCCAGCACAATCCCCAGAAGCCCCAGTACTACCTGTACCGCGCCAGGAGCCGGCAGCTCATGCAGAACATTTTTGGGGCCCGCCAGGATGTTGCAACTGTTCTGCTCCTTGACCCCAAGCAGCCCAAGGTGTGTTCTTGCTGGGCCAGGAGGGTAGGCTCCAGAGTCAATACCTCTGACCACCTAAAGACACGCCCTGTCCCTAAAAGAAGCCTGGATTCTTAGCAGTGATAAGCACTGCTAACCCCGGAGCATGGATAGTGTACGTACCTTCCCTGGTGGCTCAGCGGTAAAGGATCTGCTGCCAGTGCAGGAGACACCCGTCCAACTGCTGCGCTCAGAAGATCCCCTGGAGAAGGAAATGGCTACCCACTCCAGTATTCTTGCCTGGGAAATCCCATGGACAGAGGAGCCTGATGGGCTACAGTCCATGGGGTCACAAGAGTCGGACACGACTGAGTGACTAAGACAGTGATGATGCCAGAGCATTTACTATGTGCCAGGCGCTGTTCTTGGAGAAGGAAATGGCAACCCACGCCAGTATTCTTGCCTGGAGAGTTCCATGGATAGAGGAGCCTGGAAGGCTACAGTCCATGGGGTCACAAAGGGTTGGACACGACTGAGCAGGTAACACAGAGCCAGGCACTGTTCTAACCACTTCAGCTTATATCACTCTGTTTAACCCTCTTTAACACCTACGAGATAGGTAACATTATCGTCACCCCATAATCTACAGAGGGAAGAGGGTAGGGCTCAGAGAAGTCAGTTCCCTTGGGCCCGGTCATGGAGCTTGGAGGTCACACCCTCCTCCGGCTGACTCCAGAACCCATGATCAGACTCAGAACTCCCTCACGTAATAGTTCCTTTAGTTCGGGCCCAAAGGGTCTGGCCCTTTAGAAACAATTTATAAAAGGGCTTCCCTGATGGCCCAGATGGTACAGTCTGCCTGCAGTGCAGGAGACCCAGGTTCGATCCCTGGGTTGGGAAGATGCCCTGGAGAAGGAAATGGCAACCCACTCCTGTATTCTTACCTGGAAAAATCCCATGGACGGAGGAGCCTGGCGGGTTGCTGCAGTCCATGGGGTCACAAAGGGTCGGACACGACTAATGCTGAATTTGTAAACCCTTCTCTTCTTCGGCCCTGAGAAGGGACTCTGCCAGTCAGGGCAGCGCCACACCATCCGCCCCTGTCCTGGCCCACACCTGACTCTGGTCACCTTCCTTCCTGGCAGCTGCTTCCGCTGATGACCAACCTTTTCCCCGGCATGTCAGTGGAAGAGGTGCTAAGCAGCCAGGTGGCGAACCTGGCTAGGCTGCAGCTGGAGCGGATGGTGGAGCACAGTGTGTATGCCAGCACCCCTCAGGACATCCTGAGGTAAGTTTCCACAGGAGGGCCCACAGGCCCAGAGTTGGGGGACAGCCGGGGCTCAAGGCACCAACTTGCCCTTTCAGGCCACCACCCAGTCCTGAGAAGGGCGGGGTGAGTCAGAGAGGCTCACCCAGCACTCTGACAACTCGCTTTGGCAGGCAGCTCAAGGATCGGGAACAGAGGGCCCGGGCCCTGATCCTCTCTTGGAAGCTGACACCGCCTTTACTGGAGACCCCCAAGGAGATGGAGGTCCCTCTCCAGTTCCCGCAGGCAAAGCCAGAAGGCCCAGAGGAAGAGGTGCAGGTTCCTGGGAAGAAGGTAAGTGCGCCCCACGCCAGGGCCGGGTTTCCTGGAGGTGCAGGGAGGACTGTACCCCAAGCCAGGGCTGAGGGCTGCAGACTGGCTAGAAACTGGCTCTGCCAACACTCAGCTATGTGACCTGGGCTGGGGACATGTTGCTGTGAGGTGGAGAATGTACCAGTAAAGGGGTACACCTGAAGGAGTGCAGGTGAGAATGAGGGCCCCTCACAGAGGCAGGCTTCCTACACTTTGTCCACACTCACCTTCCCTGGTGGCTCAGACCGTAAAGCATCTGCCGGCAATGCGGGAGATCTGGGTTTGATCCTTGGGTCAGGAAGATCCCCTGGAGAAGGGAATGGCAACCCACTCCAGTACTCTTGCCTAGAAAATTCCATGGATGGAGGAGCCTAGTGGGCTACAGTCCATGGGGTCACGAAGAGTCGGACACAACTGAGCCACTTCCCTTTCTTTCGCCTCTAGGTGCAGTGAGGGGGGCTCCTCTTTGCTGCGGTGTGCAGGCTTCTCATTGCAGTGGCTTCCCTTGTCACGGGGCACGGGCTCGAGGCCCATGGGCTCAGTAGTTGCAGGGCATGGCTCTAGAGCTCAGGCTCAGGAGCTGTGGTGCCCGGGCTTCGTTGCCCTGCGGCATGTGAGCTCTTCCCGGACCAGGGACTGAACCTGTGTCCCCTGCATGAGCAGGAGGATTCCTAACCACTGGACTACCAGGGAAAGCCTCCAGAAGTTTAACACTTGGATTCATTTCTAAAAACTTTTCATTGAGTGGAACATAAAGTACATGAATTCTCAGCTAACTGTTTGATGAATTTTCACAAACTGAACACCCCCCATGACTCCATTCTCCAGCTCAAAAAAGAACACATTCCCAGTTTTCCAGAAGCCCTCTGACCTGGCTCTGGGCCCCTCCTCCATCAGGGCTGTTCTGATTCCTAACACTGCCAACAAGTGCACTGGTCCTTCTCGACAGGGGATGGTACCTGCCTGTTTGCCTCTGGCTCTGTTCATTAAGCTTCCAAGTTGGTAAGAGGCGTCCAAGTTGACTGGTCCTTCTCATTCCTGTGGACAGTTCCGTCCTGTGGCTATCCTACCATTTTATTGATCCACTGCTGATGGACAGCAAGTAAATTATGTCCAAGGGAGACTTTAACCACTGAAGTCCTTGGAGTGCCAGCATCCCTTGTCAGACATGGAAAAGGCGAGCTCTACATTTTTCCAGCTCATATTAGGAGACAGCTACAGACCTTGGGTCTGTGTATACCCTGAAGTCATCGTGGGCTCCCTGCTTCGTGCTCCAGAGCCTGCCCATTCCATCTCATTACCACATGTTCCCTCCGGCAGCCTGCAGCTGTGACTAGCTGCCGAGGGCCTGGCCGTACTCTCTCCCCCTGCCCTCCCAAACCTGGATTCCAGCTCTGCTTGTGTGCCTCTTAGCTGAGTGCCAGGCTGCTTAGGCGTTTCCTGGTCCAGGCAATTATAACAATGGGCATTCTCTCCCAGATGTGCTGGGAGATGAAGTGGGATGAGGCAGGGAAGGTGTGGAGAAGCTCCTCGGCTCCTCTCTGGCCATTTGGCAGGCCGCAGCACTTCACAGTGTACAGAAGCCTTTCTCACACTGGAATTCGCATTTTGCAGATAAGAGAGACGAGGATCAAGCAGCCTCTTGACACTGCTTTTCTCATGTCGCGACACCTGTCTAACCTGGCCACCCCTACTCCTGTTCAGTCGACTGCTCCATGTCCCCATCCAGCTCTAAACTACAGCCCCCGAGGAGCTCTAAGTGGCTGGCCTTCTAGAGCTGCGGCCTCCCACGGCCTGCCAACTGCCCAGCCTGTCTCTGACCCTAGGAGAAGCTGAAGCCGGCCCCCAGCAAGGAGTCATCCTTGACCGACAGCTACATCAGCCAGACCTCTTTAGGCTCCACCTTGGGCTGTAAGTCCCCCTGCATGGGCCAATGCAGCAGAGAGGGCAGAGGTCAGAGGCTCCCAGGCCTGGGTGTGAATCTGGCCTCTGCTGCTTACTGCTGTGTATATATGGAGTGGGAGGGCTCATCCCATCTTTGCTGGGGGTGTGGGTGGAGGGTGGCGGGTGCAGGGATGGGGAGCGAGGCAACCCTCAGGGATGCCCAGCACACAGCCTGGGCAGCCAGCTCTCGCTCACTACACTTCATCGTTGCTGCCTGCTCCACCTTCATTCCCTGCTTAACCCTGTCCCTCTTCTCTCTGCCCGTTGGCCTCTCCCTGAAACTACCCCACAGAGCCCGTGCATGTCTAGGGGGCTTCTACCCTCAGTTCTGCCAGGTGCCAGCATGGAAGGGACACAATGAAAAACCTGGGAATGCGGCTCTAAGTCCCGGGAGCAGCTGTGGGCGGTCCAGGAGGGATGGACGTAGGGGCGTCTGGTCCCCTTCTTGCCATTCAGCAAATGTGTTGAGCGCCCAGGGCGGAGCCTGTGCAGGGCACTGGTGCAGGCAGGAATGGCACAGTCCTTGCCCCAGGGAGCGCTTGGTCCTGAAGGGAAGAAGGGGCACAGGGACACAGAGAGCTAAGACAGTGGAGCCATACCGTGGAGGGGAATCCTGAGAAATACGGGTGCATTTAGCCCCCCTTGGAGGGGGATCAGGAAGGGTTTTTAGGACCCAGCGGAAGTGTGGGCGGAGTAGAGCACAGAGAATTGCTGCAGGCAGAGGGCCAGGTCCCTGCAGGTGCTGGTGGTGGCTGGACAGAGAGGCGGCCGGCAGAGTGGTGGCCAGCGCTGGACAGTGGGGACCTCCATCTCTGCCCTTTATCTTCTGGCCATGACTCACCTGTAGGCCTCAGGGTGCCAGGAGGGCTGGGCTTGGCGAGATCTGGGAGGCTTTCCCCCTTGACCATACGAGGCCTTTGGGTCATAGGCAAAGGTGAGGCCTAGAAGCCTCCCTTTCCTGGGACTGTCTGGGGAAGGCGGCCTGACAGCTTCTCTGGACACATCCTTCCCAGTCAGAACCAGGTCCACCTCGGAGACAGAGACGTCCAGTACGGGTCAGGAGTACAGGAGCACTTCCACCACTGTTGTGACAGTCTCTGACTCCTCACTGCTAAGGACACAGTCCTCAGACTCGGGGGACAGCAGGAAAGACCTAAGCCTGAACCACAGCCCCAGAGAAACCAAGTCCACCCCAGGCCACCACCAGAGGCCCAGCAAAACGGACGCCACTCAAATTCAAAGCCAGAGGCCCAGCAAGACGGACGCCGCCCAGATTCAAACCCAGAGGCCCAGCAAAACGGACGCCACCCAGATTCAAACCCAGAGGCCCAGCAAAACGGACGCCACTCAGATTCAAAACCAGAGGCCCAGCAAGACGGACGCCGCCCAGATTCAAAGCCAGAGGCCCAGCAAGACGGACGCCGCCCAGATTCAAAGCCAGAGGCCCAGCAAGACGGGCGCCACCCAGATTCAAAGCCAGAGGCCCAGCAAAACGGACGCCACTCAGATTCAAAGCCAGAGGCCCAGCAAGATGGAGGCCACCCTCATCCATAGCCAGAGGCCCAGCAGGACAGAGGCCACCCAGATTCAAAACCAGAGGCCCAGCAAGACAGAGACCACCTTCATCCACAGCCAGAGGCCCAGCAAGACGGAGGCCGCCCAGATTCAAAACCAGAGGCCCAGCAGGACAGAGGCTGCCTGGAGCCCAAGGCAAAAGGTCAACAAGACCCAGGCCACCCAGGGCTCAAGGCGGAGGCTCAGAAAGTCCAAGGGTGCCGACGGTCAGAGCTGGAGACTCAGAAAGGCAGCTGCTACCCAGGACAAAAGCTGGAGAATGATCCAAAGCCCCAGCAAGATCAACACTTCCTATGACTCAAGTTGGAGCCCCTCCAACACTGAGGCCACCAAGGGCCAGGCTCAGAGTCAGAGGCCTAGCCAGCCCAAGGCAGCCCGGAGCCAGAGCACAAGCCCAGGTTCCAGCAAGACCGAGGTCACCTGGGGACTAAACCCGAGTCTCAGCAACAAGCAGACCGCCCAGGGCCCAAGACAGAAGCCCAGCCCCGGCAGTGAGGCTGCTCTCTGAAAGGGATGCTCAGCCCCTCACTTCTTGCTGTAGTGCAGGGCAATTCTCCCCACTCTGCTCCGCACTGCAGCCTCCCTCAGAAGCAATCAGAACCTGGGCCAACATCCTCTGGTCCCACGACTAAATTTATTGTATTTGTTCTCTTCATGTACAAAATTAAAAACTTGAAAAGCTCAGCTCCAGTGTGAACTTGAGTCCCTCTGTTCACGGAGACAGAAGTCTCAGCCTGGTTTTACCATAAGGG
>SJYA01007617.1:0-18190 GCA_006410615.1 Neotragus moschatus | reverse complement strand
GGACGACAGAGAATGAGATGGCTGGATGGCATCACTGACTCGATGGGCATGAGTCTGAGTGAACTCCGGCAGTTGATGATGGACAGGGAGGCCTGGCATGCTGCAATTCGTGGGGTCACAAAGAGTCGGACACAACTGAGTGACTAAACTGAACTGATAGAGACATGAATACATCATTATGTTATTGTACAGAGTATTTTCTAAAACTCTTCTGTGGTTCTGCCTATTCCTCCCTCCCCTAACTTCCAACCTCTAGTAATCACTGATCTTTTTACTGTCTGCTTAATTTTGCCTTTTCTAGAATGTCGCATGGTTGGAATCACACAGCATGTAACCTTTTCAAATCGGCTTCCTTCACTTAGTAATGTGCATTTAAGCCAAGTCTTTTCATGGCTTGATAACTCATTTCTTTTTAGCACTATATAATATTCCGCCATCAGGATGTATCACAGTTTACATATCCATTCACCTACTGAAGGACATCTTTATTGTTTTCAAGCTGTGTCAATAACAAATAAAGCTGCTATAATGATCTGTGCGCAGGGTTTTGTGTGGGCATATGTTTTTAACTCCTTTGGGTAAATTCCAAGGAGCACAGCTGCTGGATCATAAGGTAAGAATATGTCTAATTTTGAAAAGAACTGCCAAACTGTCCTCCAAAGTGGCTATGCCATTTTGCATTCCCACCAGCAATGAANAAGCTGCTATAATGATCTGTGCGCAGGGTTTTGTGTGGGCATATGTTTTTAACTCCTTTGGGTAAATTCCAAGGAGCACAGCTGCTGGATCATAAGGTAAGAATATGTCTAATTTTGAAAAGAACTGCCAAACTGTCCTCCAAAGTGGCTATGCCATTTTGCATTCCCACCAGCAATGAACGAGGATATCTACTGTTCCCTACACTTGCCAGCACCTGGTATTATCAATGTTCCAGATTCTGGCCATTCTATTGGGTATGTAGACATATTTTGTTTTCAGTGGTAATATGAAAGGAGTTTCTTGGATGAGTCAATTGCTATCACATGCTTCTCATCCAGCCTGTAAGAATTCAGAAGGCAAATATTTGTTTGCTCTTCCCAGATTTCCTCTTAAACAGTGTTTTGCTAGCCAGAATGAAAAATTCATTAAAACCTGTGAAATTAATTGAGTCACCACAAGTATTTCTGCTTTAATGAAATAGACTAGCCTGGAGTGTGTATGTATATATATATATATATATATATATATATATATATAACAGAAACTGTCAGAGTGAATCAAAAATAGCAAAAATAAATCTTGTCTTATGAAATAATTGTATGTACTAGGACAAGATGGAAAACTTTTTTTTTTTTTTTATAGTGAGAATCCCAGGCAAAAGTTTGAAAGTCATATGCAGAAAAGCCTAGGTGTCAAGAAAAGGAACCATAATGGAGTAATGGAGCTTTCCTGGTGGGTCAGTGGTAAAGAATCTGCTTTCTAATATAGGTGGTGTGGGTTTGATCCCTGGGTTGGGAAGATCCCCTGGAGAAGGAAATGGCAACCCACACTAGTACTCTTGCCTGGGAAATCCCATGGATAGATCTTATTGTATATAAACTACAATTGTTAGTATTTGGGGGCAGTTTCTACATGCCCCAGGATTATATTAAGTTCTTTACATGCACTTTTTATATGGATCCTTACAACAGTCCTATAAATTAGGCTCTGTCCCTTTTGCTTAATTGTCCCATTGCTACCAGTTTGCCACATACCTATACTTTGTTATAAAAGAATAAAATTAAAAAGCATAGAAGTCATGATTGTAAGATCTTTGTAAGATTCTGGATTCTTTGTAACTTTCCCATAGGTCCTTGTGGTGAATAAGAATAAACTCATGAAAATAAAAAACTAGAAGGCTCACTGTTCTTGTCTTTTGGAGTAGAAAGAAAAGGAGAAATTGCATTAATCTTACCCATTTGGGTAGCCGGACTTCCTGGGGAAAATGGTCATGGATATGCTAATATATATGGTAGTTATATATGTGTGTGTGTGTGTGTGTGTGTGTGTGTGTGTGTGTACATATATATAAAATAGTAATCAGAGACAACTCCTCAGCACAAAAAAAGTAGGCTGGATGGCTGCACCAAGGGGCCATTAAAGGAAGAAATACATCAGCCTGTCCCCCATCCTGAGAAAAAACCCTGAGGATTCTAGAAAGTCTCTTGTGACTCTCTATATTGACTCATATAATGACTCATTTCTATTTAAAGTAACACTGCCTCCTTCAGTGTCCTTTTTCTTTCTCAAATTACTTTAACAATACCCCAGGCTTACTCTGCTCAATGTTGTGGCAACCTGGATGGTCGCGGAGTTTGGAGGAGAACAGATACATGTGTATGTACTGCTGAGCCCCTTCCCTGTTCACCTGAAATTATCACAACATTGTTAATTGGCTATATCCCAATACTGGAGTAGGAAATGACACCCCACTCCAGTATCCTTGCCTAGAAAATTCCATGAGCAAAGGAGCTTGTGGGCTACAGTCCATGCAGAGTCAGACACAACTGTGCAACTGAGCAAACATACCCTAAAACAAAATAAAATCCTTTTTAAAAAAATATCTGAAGCTTGGCTGGGATTCTTCTTGGTCTTAAACTTTAATCACTTGAGTCCCAATTTTTCTTAGTATCCCTCTTCAGAGACTGAAAAGTTATACTCTTACATGCAAATCCTGCTTCCCTTCTCTCCCTGGCTCTGCCATTCCCTGATCTGTTTAAGCAGGGTTTGCCCAAGACTAGAACTATGTTTATTATTTGGCTTTCAAGTTGTGGTATTCCTAATGATTTCCAGTACTGTTTCAGCTGCAGCAGCATAAAATCAAGCATTTTCAGAAAGTCAGCTATAATGAATCTGAAATCTATCCATTTCCCTTTTATGTGGCTGGTCATTTTGAATATGATAACCAGTGAACCACTGCAGTCTTCCAACGATAAAATTTTATGATTGTATAGATTATGGCTATAATCTTGTCTGCGTGTAATTAGCTTTGGGAGAATTTTTTTAATGTAGAGTTTTCTGTTCTTCAATTTTTCTTAGTAGAACTTCAAATATCATTTTTGGGATGTCTAGTATTAGCAATAGTTTGCACTATTTTTTCCTAATTTTACCACTTTTATATTTGTCCGCTTAAAGGCTTACTTAACACTTTGTAACATACAAATTTTTGCAAGATTTTTCTTCTGTTTTGAGCTCCTTACTTCACTTTTGATGAACAGCTGACATGACACCAATGCCTTCTGTGCCATGACTTCCCCAGTGCATCGTTTGCTAGCTCCATCAGAGGAGAAAGATTATATTCTGAAAGTCTTGTGTTCTTCTGTCTATGGCTATACAACCCTGCACGTGCCTGATCTTGTCTGAAAATCTTATGTTCTTCTGACCACTGGGAGAACCCAAATCTACTTTTCACCATTCAAAAAGAAGCGTATTTACCCCCACTCTATATTTGGTGTCTCTAAACAGCTCCCTTACTATGATATAACTAGCCATCAATATTTTGGATATAATCTTTTAGCAGCCTTTGATAGACAATTTTTATTTAACTTATTTAACCTGATTATTTATCACATGATGAGTACATCATGTGAAATGCTGGGCTGGATGAAGCACAAGCAGGAACCAAGATTGCCAGGAGAAATATCAGTAATCTCAGATAGGCAGATGACACCACACTTATGGCAGACAGCAAAGAACTAATGAGCCTCTTGATGAAAGTGAAAAAGGAGAGTGTGGCTTAAAACTCAACATTCAAAAAACTAAGATCATGGCATCCTGTCCCATCGTTTCATGGCAAGTAGATGGGGAAACAGTAACAGAGTTTATTTGGGGGGCTCCAAAATCACTGCAGATGTTGATGCAGCCATGAAATGAAAAGATGCTTACTCCTTGGAAGAAAAGTTATGACCAATCTAGACAGCATATTAAAAAGCAGAGACATTACTTTGCCAACAAAGCTCTGTATAGTCAAAGCTATGGTTTTTCCAGTAGTCATATATAGATGCGGAGAAGGCAATGGGACCCCACTCCAGTACTCTTGCCTGGAAAATCCCATGGATGGAGGAGCCTGGTAGGCTGCAGTCCATGGGGTCGCTAAGAATCGGACACTACTGAGGGACTTCATTTTCACTTTTGACTTTCATACATTAGAGAAGGAAATGGCAACCCATTCCAGTGTTCTTGCCTGGAGAATCCCAGGGATGGCAGAGCCTGGTGGGCTGCCATCTATGGGGTCGCACCGAGTCGGACACGACTGAAGTGACTTAGCAGCAGCAGCATATACAGATATGAGAGCTGTACTATAAAGAAAGTTGAGCACCAAAGAATTGATGCTTTTGAACTGTGGTGTTGGAGAAGACTCTTGAGAGTCCCTTGGACTGCAAGGAGATCAAACCAGTCAATCCTAAAGGAAATCAGTCCTGAATATTCATTGGAAAGACTGATTCTGAAGCTGAAACTCCAAAACTTTGGCCACTTGATGTGAAGAACTGACTCACTGGGAAAGACCCTGATGCTGGAAAAGATTGAAGGCAGGGGGACAAGGGGATGACAGAGGATAAGATAGTTGGATGGCATCACCAACTCAATGGACATGAGTTTGAACAATCTCCGGGTGTTGGTTATGGACAGGGCAGCCTGGCATGTGCTGCAGTACTTGGGGTCACAAAGAGTCGGAATGACTGGGCGACTCAACTGAACTGATAGACAATTCTGTTTAAGCCCTTAATAAAATAAGTTATCTGGACATGGAGAATTGGGTAAATTTTTTTCAATAAATATTTAATGATCACTGAGTAGACCCTTAGTTCCATTTCCTACCAAACAAGGCTCTTAAGTGAAGTTTTTCTCTACCCCTAGATACCGACTCCCCTCCACCTTGACATCCTAACTCACCCTCAGAACTCTCATTTTAACTCCCTCCTGTTCCTCACCATTTTTTTTAAACTCTTCACCATAGAATCCCAACAACAGTCAGACAAGCCCTCATCTAACCTAGATAGCCTTGCCTACTCTTGACGCTATAATTGTTTTCACTGAACACATCTCTCCTCATTAGAAATTAAGCTCCATGAAGGTGTTATTTTTTTATCTGTTTTTTTTTTCCACTGCTCTATATCCCAGCATTCAAAACAGCATCTGGAATTTTTATTTGAAAAATTAGATGAAGGACTTCCCTGGTGGTCCAGCGGTTATAACTCTGCTTCCTCTGTAGGGGGCATGGGTTATAAAGCTTAGTTAGGGAACTAAGATCCCACATCCCACATGGCGTAGCCAAACAAGAAAATTAATTGACTGGGATTACTAGTTGGTATTTAAAAACAAGTGCATCTCATTGACCAAAAGGTATATCCCCAGAAAATTTAGTAAAAAATGATTTAAAGAATATCAAATGTTAGTTTCACACTGTCTCATGTTGCTATTATGAATTTCAGATTGATCTTGAGTTGCAAGGTTTCATTTTTGCTGTAGATTATGCTGCTTTATAGTTTTTCTACCAAGCTGCTAATGGTCTGGAAGCAAACATTCATACTTAGAGGAAAAAAATGTATAAAAGAACTTAGTGGTTTATTCACTATAGAAAAAGTGGAGAATTATCACCTAATATAATTATTTGGTAACTACCTGATATTTTAAGCTTTCTAATGCCTGGTTAAACTTATGAGAAGTTAAAATGATCATAACAAAGGAAGTCAACACTCCCATTCAAAGCACAAATTAGCAAAATAGATATATGGGCAAAATATGTAGAAAAAATAATCTTTTTGCTTTTTTTCAAAGCTACATATAAATATTAAAAACCAGATTTGCATTATACATGTAAATTGTAAAAACGGAGACACATATTCCATATTAAAAAGAGCATTAAGCCTGTGTTTTAAAATTTCTAGTTACCAACCAAAAAGCTGCAGTAGATCCAGAAGAAACACAGTCTATGAGAAGCCATGACAAGGTAAAAAAAATTATTGTCTAATTCAGGTCTTGAGCCACAGGAGGACATTAGCAGTGTGTCCATTGTCTGGTTGTTTAGCTTTATTGTGCTACAAACTGTGAGGAGCTGAGGCAACCGTGATGCTTAAGAGAACCTAAAAGACCACACTGGAAACCCTTGTCTTATTAGTACAAGTTCATGTGCCCAATGTACAGTGAGTCCAAAAAAAAACTAAACTTCGGAGTTTAGAGAAGAGAAAGGTTTATTTCAGAGCCATGCAAGGAGATGGGTGGCTCATCCTCTAAAAAGCTGCAAGCTCCCCTAAGCGTTTTGGTAAAGCATATTTAAAACCCAGGTGAGGGAGGAAGGTTGCAGGGTATGTGATCAGCTCAAACCCAATTCTCTGACTGGCTGAAGGTGAGGTAACAGGATGATGTCACAGGGGCTAACATTATCAGTCCGAAGTACTAGGAAGCCTGGGCCTGTGTGCTCGTGGTCCTCACGTAGTTAACATCTTCCATTTGTTGGAGTGTGGGAATCACAACTGTAAAACAGTTCAAGAAACGAGCATCAAATAAAGTTATCTAGGTACTTCAGAGAAGAGCTAAAGCAGAGGCTGTGGGGGAAGGCCTGGCCTGGGAAGGCCCCACAGGGTCCTGCTCGGTTACAGTCTCAACACCAAGTCTAACTTGTTCCAGCTGCGTCAACTTGGACAAGGCTCTTCACTTCCTTGAATCCCAGTTTCCTCATCTAAAAAGTAGGGACAATTAATATCTCCTTACAGAGTTGTGATGTTTCTTTAGTTTGACCATAATGTTGCATGTATTTGGTTCATTATCATCAGCTAGACAAAAATACCTAACATGCCCACAGCCAAGTTCCTGCTTCTTGCCCCTCCCCAGATCCATCCTATGCCAGTTTTCTCATCTTAATCAATGTCACTTTGATTCTTATTTAAAACAAACTTTGGAATCACCATTTGACATCTTTTTTTCCAGCCCATCAGGAAATCCATCAGTTTAACTTTTAAATATATATCCAACATTCTACCACTTCTCATCACCACCACTACAACTACTCTGGTCCATATCACATTTTTTTTTTACACTGGGACTGATTCAATAGAGAGATCTTCACTGATCTCTCTCTGCCTCAGTTTTGCAGCCTATACTTCTTAATTTAGCCAGAAAGAAGTTTTTACAGAATGTCAAATCACAGTGCTTATCTGCTCAGAACTATCCAATGGCTCTGTTTTTACTCAGAGTAGAATCCAGAGCCTGAACTCTACAAGGGCCTGAAGGATCTAGTCCCCTGTCATATTTCTCTGGCTCAAATTCTTTTTCTTTTTTTTCCCCTTAGTTTATGCATTGGGTTTAAAAAAAAAAATTTTTTTTTAACTTATTTGGCTGCATCAGGTCCTAGTTGTAGCATGTGAGGTCAGTTCCCTGACTAGGGATCAAACCTGGGCCCCTTATATTGGAAGCACAAAGTCTTAGCCACTGGACCATCCTTGCTCAACTTCTTGCCTCTTTTCTCCTCATTCACTTGGCAATATTCACACTTGGGCCTCTTTGTTGTTCCACAAAACCACCAATCAAATTCTCACTTCAGGACGTTTTGCACTGTGTTTCTCACTGCCTGGAATGCTCATCTCCCTGTTAGAAAACTGAATGCAGTGGAGTAAAAATGAAATTTAATTGATTATTCAATGGTTCATGAATTATGCAGCATCCCATCTAAAAAAAACAGAAAGGTACTCCAAGGAGTTGTACAAAATGGAAGGTTTCTACAGACAGAAAAAAGGGAGGATAATGAAATTATTGGCAAAAGAAAAAACTGCTCCAGGTCAGGTCATCCTCTTTGGCAGGGAGGGAAAGTCCATAGTCTCTTTATGCAGATTACTTCATGTTGACTTACAGAAAAATGCACAACATGAGAATTGTGAGTTTCAGTTTTATTCAACATCTTACTGAGGATGATAACCAAAAGCTAGGGAGACAGTATCTCAGTGGCTCTGAAGAAATTGCTCCCAAAAGGTAGGAGTTCAGTTCAGTTCAGTCACTCAGTTGTGTCCGACTCCTTGCGACTCCATGAATCGCAGCACGCCAGGCCTCTCCGTCCATCACCAACTCCCAGAGTTCACTCAGACTCACACCCATCGAGTCAGTGGTGCCATCCAGCCATCTCCTCCTCTGTCGTCCCCTTCTTCTCCTGCCCTCGATCCCTCCCAGCATCAGGGTCTTTTCCAATGAGTCAACTCTTCACACGAGGTGGCCAAAGTACTGGAGTTTCAGCTTTAGCATCAGTCCTTCCAATGAACACCTAGGACTGATCTCCTTTAGAATGGACTGGTTGGATCTCCTTGCACTCCAAGGGACTCTCAAGAGTCTTCTCCAACACCACAGTTCAAAAGCGTCAATTCTTCAGCCCTCAACCTTCTTCACAGTCCAACTCTCACATCCATACATGACCACAGGAAAAACCATAGCCTTAACTAGATGGACTTTAGTCGGCAAAGTAATGTCTCTGCTTTTGAATATACTATCTAGGTTGGTCATAACTTTTCTTCCAAGGAGTAAGCGTCTTTTAATTTCATGGCTGCAATCACCATCTGCAGTGATTTTGGAGCCCCCCAAAAAAGGTAGGAGAGGAGACAGTATATACACGTATATATGATTTTTGACTGGGCTTCCCAGGTGCCTCAAGTGGTAAAGAATCTGCCTGCCAGTGAAGGAGACATGAGTTAGATTTCTGGGTTAGGAAGACTCTGTAAGTGGACATGGCAACTCACTCCAGTATTCTTGCCTGGGAAATCCCATGAACAGAGGAGTCTGATGGGCTACAGTCCATAGGGTTACAAAAGAGTGGAACACGACTTAGTGCACATACACACACACACGCGCGAGTGCACACACACACACACGATTTTTGTGTAGAGAATATGTATAGTCAGTCAAGCATCTTGGTAACAGACAAAATCTAGGCACAAAGACAAGCTATCCAAAGTTAACAATTCTAACAATTTTTCTATGTATGTGTCAATGAAAATTCAATTATCAGGTTAAGAAGAAAAGAGGGAATCTTATTCAAGCCAAACTGAGGATCATAGCCTGGAAGACAGATGCTCATAAGTTCTGAGGAACTGTTTCACCCATTAGAAGTCAAAGGTATGGTCATATACATTTTTGTACACCAAAATGACACTCAGATATTTTACATAATATATACAGTCCAGGTAAGTGCATACAGAGCAAGCAGTAAGTCACTTCAACCCCCTACAGAGTTGGGAAATAATGTTATTCTTTTAAGTGCTTACATCGCTAGCATCAGAGAGGGGAAAAATGATCTTTGCTATTGAGCAGGCACTCTCCTCTTGGAAGAGATCTGGTTAATGTGTAAGGCAGATGCTCAGTGAACTTTAGAGAGGAAGGCAGAAGACACAAACACACACGGAGAGAATTTTATGTTCGAATTTTCTTGCCCTGTCTTAAAATACAGATTTTATTTCATCATACTGGAAAATGCAAGAATCTGGGTTCATTAAAATTCTTTCTGGAATATACATCTATCTAAGGGGGCTGCTTGTCCAAAGCAAAGAGGACCTTATCCTGTCATTGTCTTAATTTCCTCTCAAAGGAAAGAGGAAATTAAGTCCCTGCACTGTTGGTCAGTGACTAAACAGGGTTACAACTAAATCCTTGTAGAATTGGTGGTGAGCAACATTCTTTGCTATTCTTTGTTCATACTCACTAGTACTGATCAGGAAATTTCAGATTGTATTTAAAGGTAGCATTCCTGGTAAAGGTTGAAGCTGCAATTAAGTCTTGGTTTGCTATCATGAGAACAAAGGACTTCATTTAAGGTCTGCTGTTTCTTTAACACCCCAGATATCAGCATTATTAACATCACATTACTTGAAGCACCATCTCCTTCCTGCCACTCCTCCTCCCTGTAGGTTTTTCTCCCTACACTGCTTTATTTTTCTTCATAATATATATGACTACCTGATGCCATGTTATATATTTACTTACTCAGCTGTTCATTGTCTGCCACTCAGCATAAGAATGTAAGCAAGCAACTTGAACTCATGAAATGTGCTAAGTTCACTCTTGTTCACCTAGCATCCAGAATATTACAAAGCATGTCTCAAGCAGTCAATAAAATATTTGTTGAATAAACTTATTGAATGAAATGTTAGATTTTTTTCCCTTGATCAGTCATAAATAATAGTTGAAGGTTGAAAATAAAGGCTTTCACTTTGTGAAATGTGAAATAAGATAGAGCCACTTATGTCAAGGGATTTTAAAATGTAGCCAGGAGGTCATTAAGGTGGTGAACGTTATGCACATTCTCAGCAGGTAGGAGGAACTATAAACAATTGAACTGAGCCAAACCACAAATAGTCCAAGGACTCTGCAAGAACACCTGCAACTTGTCACACAAATGAAATTTTACTTCCCTATAGTGATAATCTTGGCAATCAATCAAGTTTAGACAAGACTAACTTTTGTTTCCAACTCTTGTAAGGTAAACTTTCCTTCTCTGCCTTCAAAAACCTCTGGCTTTTATTCCTCAGCAGAACACTGTTTGGGTTGCTACCTGAATCTATGTGTTCTGAATTGCAATTCTTTGTTCCCAAATAAATGTTCTCTGCTTAATTATGGCCTCCCATCTTTATTTAGGTTCACGACTTTAATTAATTGTGAAAAATTAACAAACAGATGCTTCAATTAAATAGAGTGAGGAAACCAGAAGGGGGAGCTCTCAAGACCCACAAGGAAAACAAGAGTCCAACAGGAAAAGGAAGTTCAGTTCAGTTCAGTTCAGTCACTCAGTTGTGTCTGACTCTTTGCGACCCCATGAATCGCAGCACACCAGGCCTCCCTGTCCATCACCAACTCCCAGAGTTCACTCAGACTCACGCCCATCGAGTCAGTGGTGCCATCCAGCCATCTCATCCTCCGTCTTCCCTTTCTCCTCCTGCCCCCAATCCCTCCCAGCATCAGAGTCTTTTCCAATGAGTCAACTCTTCACATGAGGTGGCCAAAGTACTGGAGTTTCAGCTTTAGCATCATTCCTTCCAAAGAAATCCCAGGGCCAATCTCCTTCAGAATAGACTGGTTGGATCTCTTTGCAGTCCAAGGGACTCTCAAGAGTATTCTCCAACACCACAGTTCAAAAGCATCGATTCTTCGGCTCTCAGCCTTCTTCACAGTCCAACTCTCACATCCATACATGACTACTGGAAAAACCATAGCCTTGACTAGACAGACCTTAGTTGGCAAAGTAATATCTCTGCTTTTGAATATGCTATCTAGGTTGGTCATAACTTTTCTTCCAAGGAGTAAGTGTCTTTTGATTTCATGGCTGCAATCACCATCTGCAGTGATTTTGGAGCCCCCCAAAATAAAGCCTCTCACTGTTTCCACTGTTTCCCCATCTATTTCCCATGAAGTGATGGGACTGGATGCCATGATCTTTGTTTTCTGAATGTTGAGCTTTAAGCCAACTTTTTCACTCTCCTCTTTTACTTTCATCAAGAGGCTCTTTAGTTCCTCTTCACTTTCTGCCATAAGGGTGGTGTCATCTGCATATCTGAGGTTATTGATATTTCTCCCAGCAGTCTTGATTCCAGCCTGTGTTTCTTCCAGTCCAGCATTTCTCATGATGTATTCTGCATATAAGTTAAATAAGCAGGGTGACAATATACAGCCTTGATGTACTCCTTTTCCTATTTGGAAACAGTCTGTTGTTCCATGNGGTTTGCTATCATGAGAACAAAGGACTTCATTTAAGGTCTGCTGTTTCTTTAACACCCCAGATATCAGCATTATTAACATCACATTACTTGAAGCACCATCTCCTTCCTGCCACTCCTCCTCCCTGTAGGTTTTTCTCCCTACACTGCTTTATTTTTCTTCATAATATATATGACTACCTGATGCCATGTTATATATTTACTTACTCAGCTGTTCATTGTCTGCCACTCAGCATAAGAATGTAAGCAAGCAACTTGAACTCATGAAATGTGCTAAGTTCACTCTTGTTCACCTAGCATCCAGAATATTACAAAGCATGTCTCAAGCAGTCAATAAAATATTTGTTGAATAAACTTATTGAATGAAATGTTAGATTTTTTTCCCTTGATCAGTCATAAATAATAGTTGAAGGTTGAAAATAAAGGCTTTCACTTTGTGAAATGTGAAATAAGATAGAGCCACTTATGTCAAGGGATTTTAAAATGTAGCCAGGAGGTCATTAAGGTGGTGAACGTTATGCACATTCTCAGCAGGTAGGAGGAACTATAAACAATTGAACTGAGCCAAACCACAAATAGTCCAAGGACTCTGCAAGAACACCTGCAACTTGTCACACAAATGAAATTTTACTTCCCTATAGTGATAATCTTGGCAATCAATCAAGTTTAGACAAGACTAACTTTTGTTTCCAACTCTTGTAAGGTAAACTTTCCTTCTCTGCCTTCAAAAACCTCTGGCTTTTATTCCTCAGCAGAACACTGTTTGGGTTGCTACCTGAATCTATGTGTTCTGAATTGCAATTCTTTGTTCCCAAATAAATGTTCTCTGCTTAATTATGGCCTCCCATCTTTATTTAGGTTCACGACTTTAATTAATTGTGAAAAATTAACAAACAGATGCTTCAATTAAATAGAGTGAGGAAACCAGAAGGGGGAGCTCTCAAGACCCACAAGGAAAACAAGAGTCCAACAGGAAAAGGAAGTTCAGTTCAGTTCAGTTCAGTCACTCAGTTGTGTCTGACTCTTTGCGACCCCATGAATCGCAGCACACCAGGCCTCCCTGTCCATCACCAACTCCCAGAGTTCACTCAGACTCACGCCCATCGAGTCAGTGGTGCCATCCAGCCATCTCATCCTCCGTCTTCCCTTTCTCCTCCTGCCCCCAATCCCTCCCAGCATCAGAGTCTTTTCCAATGAGTCAACTCTTCACATGAGGTGGCCAAAGTACTGGAGTTTCAGCTTTAGCATCATTCCTTCCAAAGAAATCCCAGGGCCAATCTCCTTCAGAATAGACTGGTTGGATCTCTTTGCAGTCCAAGGGACTCTCAAGAGTATTCTCCAACACCACAGTTCAAAAGCATCGATTCTTCGGCTCTCAGCCTTCTTCACAGTCCAACTCTCACATCCATACATGACTACTGGAAAAACCATAGCCTTGACTAGACAGACCTTAGTTGGCAAAGTAATATCTCTGCTTTTGAATATGCTATCTAGGTTGGTCATAACTTTTCTTCCAAGGAGTAAGTGTCTTTTGATTTCATGGCTGCAATCACCATCTGCAGTGATTTTGGAGCCCCCCAAAATAAAGCCTCTCACTGTTTCCACTGTTTCCCCATCTATTTCCCATGAAGTGATGGGACTGGATGCCATGATCTTTGTTTTCTGAATGTTGAGCTTTAAGCCAACTTTTTCACTCTCCTCTTTTACTTTCATCAAGAGGCTCTTTAGTTCCTCTTCACTTTCTGCCATAAGGGTGGTGTCATCTGCATATCTGAGGTTATTGATATTTCTCCCAGCAGTCTTGATTCCAGCCTGTGTTTCTTCCAGTCCAGCATTTCTCATGATGTATTCTGCATATAAGTTAAATAAGCAGGGTGACAATATACAGCCTTGATGTACTCCTTTTCCTATTTGGAACCAGTCTGTTGTTCCATGTCCAGTTCTAACTGTTGCTTCCTGACCTGCATACAGATTTCTCAAGAGGCAAGTCAAGATCCCTCTTTTTTCTGGCAAGGACTCAGCCAATGAAAAGCCATTGACTCTTTGTTTACTTTGGCTTTCCCAACTTTCTGTTCCCTCTATAAAAGCTTTCTCTTTCCCTATCTGCTCATGGGCTACAGACTTCAAACTGCAATTCTCTGCTGATCCCAAAGAAGTCCATTTCACCAGAGAAACATCTGGCAGTCTACTCATTTGCATGTGTGCACACGTAGTTGTGTCCAGCTGTTTGCAGCCCCACGAACTGTAGCCTGCCAGGCTCCTCTGTCCAGGGGATTTCCAGATAAGAATATTGGAGTGGATTGCCATTTCCTTCACCAAGGAATCTTCCTGACCCAGGTATTGAATCCACATTTCCTGCATTGGCAGGTAGATTCTTTACCACTGAGCCACCTGCGATTCCCTCTAACTCCAGGTAATTAGTATCAGAACTGAACTGAATTATGGGCCACCTTGCTGGTAACAGAGCCGGAGGTGTTGGAAAGACATCATGTATTTGATCAATATGAGAGAAAAACCACACAGATGCATTGTAATATAATGTATTATTGAATGCAAGAAATACATGGTCATGAGGGTAACTGCTTACATAAATCTGAGGGATTTAGGTATAGTTTTCAGACCTAGTCAATGGTTCTTAGAAGATATCTATGTCCTAATCCCAAGAATGTGTGATTATGTTAGGTTACACGGCAAAGAGGAATTAAAGTTGCAGATAAAATTAAAGTTGCTAATCAGTTTAGTTCAGTTTAGACTCCTCTGTCCAGACAAGAGCACTGGAGTGGATTGCCGTACCCTCTCCAGGGGATCTTCCCGACCCAGCGATCTAACCTAAAGCCTCTTATGTCTCCTGCATTGGCAAGTGGATTCTTTACCACTCACGCCACCTGGGAAACCCTCAGAAGTCTAAAAGGTGTCATCTGATGGATGCTGTGGTAGATCTGCTTTAGAGACTGAGTTAATAATATCTCATATTAAAGTCTCATTTCAGCCGAGACTTTAGAAAACTTATGGCTGTAGAACATCTAGATTTGCTTATTATGTCCTTCAAAGCATGATGTGTGCTTTATTGTACTTCTCTTAAAAAGAAAGTGAAGTTGCTCAGTCGTGTCCAACTCTTTGCATCTCTGTGGACTGTAGCCTACCAGGTTCCTCTCTCCATGGGATTCTCCAGGTAAGAATACTGGAGTGGGTTGTGGTTTCCTTCTCCAGGGGATCTTCCCAACCCAGGGATCAAATCTGGGTCTCCCACATTGCAGGCAGAGGCTTTAACCTTTGAGCCACCAGGGAAGCCCAAAATGATTAATGAGAGCTAAAGATTAACACTTGAACGTGAACAGGATAATTGAAAGTTAACCAGACATCATTTTGGTTTTCTTCCTTTGTTCTGAATGTTTTAGAAGAAAAATGCTGGATTTTCCTAATAAGCAATATTTAAGACATGTTATTCTTTAATTTTTTTCTCAGGTCTAGTTTCAAAGCATACTGAAATAGTACGAGAAAAATCAATAAATGCTCCACAGCATCCAAACTGTAAAAAATTCAGCAACAGGAAGATAGTGAACAATAAAGAAGGCTTCTCAACAAGAAAAAAGTGTCAGTAATTTCTCCTAAGATGTTCTTGTCCAGAAGAAAGATTCTCAGAGGAACAGGTGTAAATACGCAGTGAGTTTGGGCATCTCAGGTGGCGCTAGTGGTAAAGAGCCCTCCTGCCAAAGCTGGAGATGTAGGAGATGCAGGTTCCATTCCTGGATCAGAAAGATTCGCTGGAGGCGGGAATGGCAACCCACTCCAGTATTCTTGCCTGGGGAATTATGAATGGAGCACCCTGACAGGCTACAGTCCCTGGGGTCACAAAGAGTCAGAGACTGTTGAAGCGATGTAGTCTGCACGCATACAGGAGGTGAGCTTGGGAAGAACTTCATTTGGCATGCTCCCCTTAGAGAATGTACTGGAGGAGAAATCCCACGTGTGTGTGTGTGTGTGTGTGTGTGTGCATGCAAGCACGCACCCAGTATGGCAGTGCTTCCTTCGGAGCTTTCATTTCATCCAGCACTAGAGTTCTCGTTAGTGAAAAAGCCTATAAATGTACTGAGTTTGAGAAAAAGTGTAGCCGCATTCCACCTTGGTAAGTAGGAGAGACCTGTACTGTAAAAACAGAGACAGTTTTCATCTGAATCTCAGATCTCACTGTGTATCAGAGAACAATTTTTTTTTTTTTTTTTTTGCAATCTTTCAGGGAGAAGGCAACCTGGCAGAAACACTAAAAAAAAGTACTGAAGAGAGAAAACACTTTCTTAGGCCATTGAGAAGGATAATGGCAAATTCTCTGCTGATGTCAGCTAGTTTATAAAAAAAAAAAAAAAAAAAAAAAGGAGTAGGGGGCAGTTTGACCCAGGACTCTAGGTGTTGGTTCTGTTTGAGCTAAAGAAATTGGTCAACCACGGAAATCCTTCTGTCAGTATCTCCTCCCCACACACCCTTACCACTGTTACTCACTCAGCTTCCACCACTTGGCCAAAACATCAGCCTTGTCACTTTTTCAGAGTTACACTCTCCTTTCCTTCTTTTCTTTCTTTCGGCCATGCCCATAGCTTGTAGGACCAGGGATCGATCCTCTACAGTGGAAGCATGGTGTCTTAACCACCAGATCGCCAGGAAAGTCCCACACTCTCCTTTACATGTTCTCATATCTGCGTGGACTATATTTGTGATTGTAGTACCATGACTGCCACTTGCTTCAACCTCCAGTTCTTTCACCAAACTCTTTTGATCAGCTGGGCTTCCCTGGTGAATCAGATGGTAAAGAATCTATCTGCAATGCAGGAGACCTGGATTCCATCCCTGGGTAGGGAGGATCTCTTGGAGAAGGGAATGGCTATCCACTCCAGTATTCTTGCCTGGAGAATTCCATGGACAGAGGAGCCTGGTGGGCTACAGCCCATGGGGTGACAATTGGACACAACTGAGTGAGTAACATGTTTGATCAGCTCCTTCGTTTCTCTTGTCTTGGATTCAGGAGCTAGAATTTAGATTATTTATCACTGTGTATAATATTCCTCTCTATGCATTTCATTTTCACTTGAAAGTGAAAGGATTGGATTAAAGTTGAAGTCACCTCTCACTCTTTTGTAACTGGGGTTAAGCCTTGCTGACTCTCTCCTACTGGGAATTCCCTGAGGTTACACACTATTTTCCCAGGTGACTGATAAATCTAATTAAAGAAAGGGTTCCTGGGAAAAGACACTCTACAGTAGAAGGGAAAGCAAGAACAATTTTACTACAAATGTGAGATGCTGCTTCCTGAATTATTGTTGTTCAGTCTCTCAGTCATATCTGACTCTTTGGGACCCCATGGACTGCAATATCATAGGCCTCTCTGTCCTTCACCATCTCCCGAATCTTGCTCAAACTCATATCCATTGAGTTAACAATGCTATCCAATCATCTCATCCTCTGCTACTCCTTTCTCCTCTTAGCCTTCCATCTTTCCCAGCATCAGGGTCTTCTTCCAATGAGTCAGCCCTTCACATCAAGTGGCCAAAGTATCGGAGCATCAGCTTCAGCATCAGTCCTTCCAATGAATATTCAGGGTTGACTTCCTTTAGGGTTGACTGGTTTGATCACTGTGCTTTTGAAAGGTTGTTGCTGACCCACAAAAAGACATTGGGATTCTTGGCCTCCAGAAGAGAAGAATTCAATCTGGGGCCAAAGACGAGGCTTGATCACTCAGAGCTTTTGTGCAATAGAGTTTTGTTAAAGTACAAAAGGGACAGAGAAAGCTTCTGACATAGACTTCAGAACAAGGCAGAAAGAGTACCCCCTTGCTACTGTCAGCAAAGGAGTTATATACCTTTTAATTAGTTATTACAATGAATCAAAAGAATGTCTTATTTCTGAAAATTTTACCAGACCTACTCCCACAATTTACATTTTAGGATAACAAGATTAGAATTTAACAATAGAAAGATCCTCCAGACTCACTCCCATAATAAACATTCCAAGATATCAGGATTAGTCAGAAGGTTTGTAGGAAGGAGAAACTGTTCTCCAGCCAGATACATTGTTGTTGTATAATCCCTGAGTTGTGTAATTGACTGAGACTAAGGCATGCAGAGGGAAAAAAAATCTTTGTCCTTTTCTCTTCCTTGAGAATTCCAGACCCCCAATCTCCACTTCTAGAACCCCAAACCCCTTTTTCCACCTTGGGTACCCTAAATTTCTTATCAACCTGCCTAGGAATTGACTCTCTCACTTTCCAAGGGACTCTAAAGACTTCTCCAGCACCACAGGTCAAAAATATCAATTCTTTGGCACTCAGCCTTCTTCATGGTCCAACTCTCATATCAATACTTGACTACTGGAAAAACCAAAGCCTTGACTAGATGGACCTTTGTTGGTGAAGCACTGTCTCTACATTTTAATATGCAGTCTAGGTTTGTCATAGCTTTTCTTCCAAGGAGCAAGCATCTTTTAATTTCATGGCT
>SJYA01007615.1:0-17623 GCA_006410615.1 Neotragus moschatus | reverse complement strand
CCCACCGTGCAGTGGGTAAGACTTGATCATGAAACAAAATGCTAAGCAAAGGGGGCCATAGTGTCTGGACCGAGGAGGAGGAGGGGATGGCCTAAGTGAGGCAGGCGGCCTGGTTAGAGGTGGTGCAGCTAAACTTGTCACCTTCGTGCTCACTCAAATGGCAGAGAGGCACAGGTGGTTTGGGTGGTACAGGTGCTTGTGGCACTTGGTCCTGACGCCTCTTAGTAGGCAGCACAGGGCTTAATACGTGCAGAGGCCTTGAGGGAAGCTGGAGCCGGTGCTGTGGAGGGACTGGGCAGAGGAGCAGGCAGAACCTGGTGGGTGGGTTGTGAGGGTGAAAGTGCACCTACGATTGTTAGCCTAGCCTCTGGGCCCTGACACTGGGAAGAAAGGGTCTGTCCAGGGAATGAGGGAGCAGGAGTGGGCAGGGCAGGGAGGCTGAGTGCTGTGGGCCGATGGCTGGAATCAGAGCAGTGCTGACTGGTGGAGGCAAGTGGACAGATTTGGGAGGCTGGGGTGCTGGTGAGAATAACTGGATGCATGTGGCATGGGGCAGCCGGCTGGGCTTGGGAGTGGATAGTATGAACTCGGATGCAGCCCAGGGACAGGCTGGCTGGGCACTGTTGTAGCTTTCCTAGATGACCAGTGCTTAGGTATTCCTCTCCTGGGCTCTTCTATGGCTCTTGCCAAATGGTCACTCTGTCCTAGCCCTCAGTCTTGATCGCATGGTAACACTTGGGTCTTGACCTGTAGCCATGTGACTGGATTGCAAAGGTGTCCCTGGTCAGCTGCAGAAATGACCTTTCATGGGTGGCCCTCACATAGCTGTTCACGTTGACTTCTCAGAGGGCTGTTTTGGGAGGTGGGTCCCTGGACTTCTCAAGGATTTGGGTGTGGGGTCCCATCCGGATGTCTCCATGCTTTTCACGTTTGTTGTAATTTTTCCAGTGTGGAATTTCATGTTTTTATGTAGTTGTATCTGCTTAGCTTTCATGATGAACACAAAGATGACCAAGGATGAGTTTTCTTTGTTTCAGATTATAAGTCACACAAGTCATAAAAAAAATAAAAAAAATAAATCCATATTACAGGATTTTATAAAGTTCCAGCATCATTCCTCCAACCTGAGACCACTAGCTACTGGCTACCTGTGTTCATTCATGTGCCTTCCCTGATCTGATTTTTCAGCCCCTCTCTGTCTTCCTCTTCCCTGTGATTCTACATATCCCACACCAGGTTTCTCAGAACCCTTTGTGACCAGAGAACTGAGTGCTGTCAAAGGGCCTAGGAGACCCCCCCCCCCCCCCCAGCTTCAGTCCTGATCGTGCCGGCTTGATCAGGGGCACAGGAGTACCCCTGCCTTGGGGAGTGGCAGACCTTGCAGGATGTAGTAGATGCCAAGAATGGCTCTGGTTGTACCTGGGGCTAGACTAGCGGGGAGGGGGAAGGAGAGGGGTAGAGTTAGGGAGGAGGGGGCCTGAGGCTTGGAGCTGGCCTTCTCTTGCATGTTGGTAGGAAGCCTCTGGCCCAGGCTGCTTCTTTTCCTGATACTAGGGCTCAAGTCTTGTAGGGATTGGGGTGACTCAAAGTGGCAGGTGAAATTGCAGCTGTGCTTCTGGAAGGGCTGTTCCTAGAACCCTCTAGATCTCTAGGCCAAGA
Source organism: Neotragus moschatus (assembly GCA_006410615.1). Taxonomy (NCBI): domain Eukaryota; kingdom Metazoa; phylum Chordata; class Mammalia; order Artiodactyla; family Bovidae; genus Neotragus; species Neotragus moschatus. Next base: position 15,964 of record SJYA01007615.1, on the reverse strand, counting down.
TCAGGCTGACACCAGCCTAGGGTGAGGTTTAAGCCCCAAGCCAGACCCTGCTGCATGAAGATCCCCTTTTTGGAACTGCTTTTCACCCATGGTCTCTGGTACTTCCGCCATCCATTGGGGGAGAGGGGGGCCGTGTTAAGGCCCCAGTGGGAGGATGGAAGGGCAGGACAGGGCAAAAGCAGCAGTGGCACAGGAAAAGGCGGGAGGGGGTCCAGAGGTCCCGCCCTCAAGTCTGCAGAACTCTGACCTGGAGCTGCCAGCGTCTGTCCACCTGTATGTCAGCAGTTGGTGTGTCCTGTGACTAGTTACCGAACACACATGATAGAGACCTTCCAGTTGAGGGGTACTTAGGGGTTGTGCCTGGGGCCAGGGAGGGAAGATAACGGGCCCACGACAGCACCTGGAGTGCAGGGGAACTGGCCTAGCCTTGCTGCCAGCTTTGGTTCTCAGACTGGCTGGAGTCTGTGGGAACAGAGGAAGGTCTCCTAAGACTAGATTCCCACTTAAAACCTTACAGCTTTTGGCCCCTTCGGTTTCATAAACACATAAACTCAGGCTGGCAGTGGCCTAATGGCACCCATTTGATGCTTCAGCACCCAATGGTCTTGGCTGGCTGGCAGGGCTGTGCCCTCCCGGTCTTCTCCTGGCCGTTGACTTGGCCGGCAGAGAGGTGAGTTGAAGGCAAATAGCACAGAAGCCCTCCTGTAAGGGGACGGCCTGCAGACGTGGGCAGGCCCTGATAGGGGCCACATCTGCCAGGAGCCCTGGGTCTTGCAGGAGCCACGTGGTTACAGAGGAGGCGGTAGACCTGTAGCGAGGGCTGAGAGGGGTCCAGGCAGGTGGGCAGAAAGTGGGTGCAGACCCAGACAGAAGTTCTGTGCATTGTTTATTGAGCACCTACTGGGAGCCGGGCCCTAAGAGAGATGGTTTGCACCTAGGCGATCACGGGTCTCAGCAACCCCGTGAGGTAAGTGTTCAATACACACCCCACCCCCAACGGTGGACGATGGTGGGGCCGCCTGCCCCGGCTACTCCGCACTGTGCACACGCTGGTGCTGAATGAGCTTGGTGCTCTGGTGGAAGCGGCGGCCGCAGTCCTGGCAGGCAAAGGGCTTCTCGCGCTGGTGGGTGCGCAGGTGCTGTGTGAGCGTGGGCCGCTGGCGGAAGGCCTTGCCNCCGGCTACTCCGCACTGTGCACACGCTGGTGCTGAATGAGCTTGGTGCTCTGGTGGAAGCGGCGGCCGCAGTCCTGGCAGGCAAAGGGCTTCTCGCGCTGGTGGGTGCGCAGGTGCTGTGTGAGCGTGGGCCGCTGGCGGAAGGCCTTGCCACACTCGGGGCAGGCAAAGGGCCGCTCGCCCGTGTGGATGCGCCGGTGCTGCGTGAGGTTGGCGTGCTGCCGGAAGCACTGGCCGCACTCGGGGCAGGCGAAGGGCCGCTCCCCCGTGTGGATGCGCTGGTGCTCGGTGAGCCGGGAGAACTGCGTGAAGCCCAGGCCGCACTCGAGGCAGCGGTAGGGCTTCTCGCCCGTGTGCGTCCGCTGGTGGCGCGTGAGCTTCAGGCGCTGGCTGAAGCGCTGGCCGCACTCGGGGCAGGCGAAGGGCTTCTCGCCCGTGTGCACGCGCAGGTGCTGCGTGAGTNTGAAGCCCAGGCCGCACTCGAGGCAGCGGTAGGGCTTCTCGCCCGTGTGCGTCCGCTGGTGGCGCGTGAGCTTCAGGCGCTGGCTGAAGCGCTGGCCGCACTCGGGGCAGGCGAAGGGCTTCTCGCCCGTGTGCACGCGCAGGTGCTGCGTGAGTGTGGGCCGCTGGCGGAAGGCCTTGCCGCACTCGGCGCAGGTGAAGGGCCGCTCGCCCGTGTGGATGCGCCGATGCTGCGTGAGGTTGGAGCGCTGGCGGAAGCTCTGGCCGCACTCGGCGCACCGGAAGGGCCGCTCGCCGCTATGCACGTGCCGGTGCTGCAGCAGCACCGCGCGGCGGCCGAAGCGCTCGCCGCACTCAGCGCAGCCGAAGCACTTGTCGCCTGTGTGCACTGCCTGGTGCTCCAGCAACATGGCGCGCCGCGCGAAGCTCTGGCGGCACTCGCTGCACGGGAAGGGGCCGGGGGGCTCGGGCGCACCGGGAGAGGCAGGGGGCGCGGCGCTGGGGCCCAGCGGCTCTCCGTGGATGCGCTGGTGCTGCAGCAGGTTGGAGCGCTGGCGGAAGCTCTGGCCGCACTCGGCGCAGCGGAAGGGCTGCTCGCCTGTGTGCACGCGCCGGTGTTCCTCCAGGCGCCCGCTGCGGACGAAGCCCTGGCCGCAATCGGCGCACACGAAGGGCCGCTCCTCTGTGTGTGTGAGCTGGTGGCGCAGCAGGTGCGAGCTGCGGCTGAAGCTGCGGCCGCACTCGCCGCACACGAAGGGCCGCTCCCCGGTGTGGATCTTCTGGTGCCGCAGCAGGTTGCTGCGCTGGCTGAACACCTTCCCGCACATATCGCAGCGGCCTCCTCGCTCAGCTCCGGCCCCTGTGCCGGGGCGCCCCCGAGCCCGGCTGCGACCCCTGGGGGCACGCCAGCTCGCCACGGCCAGTCCGTGGCCCAGGCCTTGGCGGGCATCCTCCGTGGGGTCCGGCTCACCTCCCAGGTCGCTGGAGAGCACTAGCGCATGTGAAAAGCCACCTTCGCGGGAGGCTGACCCGAGCTGGCCTGTGAGGCTGGCCACACCGAGTTCCCAGGGCAGGTGGATGTGGGGGCTCGCGATGTCCAGGTCCACAGAGACGTTGTCCATCTGGAGTGTAAACCCTGCATGGCACAAGGGGATCCACTCATTCATGACAGAGAACCCGCTGGTGCCCAGAGACACTCCAGCCCTGGGGAAAGGGTGTGAAATGGAGCGACCTAAAACTGCCCAAGGAGGCAGACAGAAATCACCTGGGCAGGGGCAGGGGTTCTGTCTGAGACGGCTTCAGAAGGTGGTAAGGATGGGACAGACAGGTTGGAAGACTAAAAACTGGTGACGGGCTTTTCACGTGTGGCCTAAGTTTGCAAAACCGCCTTTCTGGAAGGGCTGTAGTGCAAAAGTGGCCCTTGCACTGGGCAGGTGGGTGATGTTGGTTCCCACAGATGCAGAGAAGTGGGTGGGTTTGAGGGAGGCTCGAAGTGGAGCGAACAGGTGGGAGATGCAGGCACCAGGGCTTCTGTCTGCTCTGCTGTGCGACAGCGTGGCTCCCGAGGCACCGCTGAGACCTTGTGCAGCCACTGGGGAGTCTGGCCCCGTCTGTAGGGAAGTGTGGCCGTGGTGCCGTGGCATTTACAGGGCACAGGGGGCCCTGGCTCTGCCTGCGATTGGACAGGGCTGGGCATCTGGCTCAAAGGAGCAGGTTCCAGCCAGGCTGTGAGCATTCCATCCTTAGATGCTGGAGGAGGGAGGAGTTGCAAGTCAGGCACAGAGGAGGAGGGAGTTACATCAGGGACACAGAGAGAGGAGCAGGGGCTTCAGGGATGACAGAAAATCTATAAGCTGCCATGGAAAATGCAGATAAATTATACGGCATCAAAGGAAATCATTTGTGTTCAGCAAAAACCCTCAAGAGCCAAAAGATGGATGACAAACTGAGAAACCCTCCAGAGTCAAGGGTCTAATTAACCAAAGTAAGAGCAGCAATCAGTCAACAGGAAAGGACGTGGGCAGACTAGAAGAGGAAAGGAAATGTCACTGATGCTTAAATTCCCTAAAACATGCTTAGTTCCCCCATAAGAAAACCGCACATTAGGGCCATACTTGTCTGCTGTTCCACATCCTTACTCCAGAACCCAAGTGTCTGTGTGCATTGCACAGACAAGCTGGCGTCGCCAAGTACATCAAACGATAAATTTCCCTTAGGCTAATCCAACAATTCCACTTCTAAGTACTTCTCCACCAGTTGTGTTCCTCCCTGTGTGAAATGACTGGTATAGGAGGGTTCTCAGTTCTCACTAAAAAGTAACTCAAAAGAGTGTCAGTGGGAGCCTGGATGGATCAACAGGTGTGTCCTGGGGAGTTGTCCAAAGAGGAGAGCGCTTGCTGCTGTGTGTTCAAATGGGAAGATGCACGAAAAATGTCAGGCGGGGAACAGGGTGAAGATTAAGCCTCCAAGCGTGTTTTAAAGACCGCAAATGAGTATGTGTCCACATTTGTGTTTGCTTTCCTGCACACAGAATCTTTCTGTAAGTCCACACAGAAGACCAGTGCTGCTGGTTGTTGGGCTGCAGGACCGTGTGACTCAGGCAGGGGAGGGGTGCTCCACTGTATATGCCTTTGGGCCTTCTGAATTTTCTAACGTGAATGCTACCTATTCAGAATGTTCTCCTGATGAAAACACTGGCTGCACAGACGTTCTGTGGAGGGCAAGGGGAGCAGCCAGGACACCCAGTGGTGCAGAGCCCATGGTGGCTAAGGGAACCGGTATCTGAAGAGGGGGCTGTGGTTGTCTGTGGGCAAGTGCAGCACAAGCAAAGGCCAGGGCAGCAGAGAAAGGACCTGCTGAGGAGCCGTAGGTGGAGCCGCCAGTGTGGCTGGAGAGAGCAGAGACTCTGCTGTGCTCAGAGGCAGGGCAGTCGCTGCCCAGCAGGGCCCCCAGCTGAAGGCTGAGACAGTGGAAGGGTGGCTTCCAGACCTCCTCTCAGCTTCAGTATGCAGCACTGACAGAGCGTAAGAGAAGAGCCTTAAAAATGCCCGGGGCAGCTCCCAAGCAAGAAAGGACTGTTCAGAGCTTGTGCACTGTGCTCTCAAGTGCTAAGGCTGTAGAGACCAGGGGGCCGAGGACAGGTTCCGCTGTGAAGCAGGGGGTTGAGGACTTGGCCTGGGTGAGTCCAGTCCACCCACAGACCTCTGGTGTGTGAGCCTGCAGAGGGATCTCCACTGAACGGCTGGGGGCCCAGGTGAGCCAGTTCAGAGTCACGATGGACTCTGTGGCAGCCTCTCACCCAGGATGATGCTTAGTGCCGTGAAGGGCGGGCTCTTCGCAGTGCAGCCAGCGGGAGCACTCGCACCTCAGGAAACCAAGCTAGCTAACAAGTCCAGAAATAACATCAGGTATGTCCAGGTTCTCAAAGGAAGGGTCAGCATCCATGATGAATGAGTTTGGGCCCTTTATTGGTAAAAACAGCAAATGGGGACTTCTGGGTAATAATAGTATCTATTTAAATTGGTTTCATTGTGAAACAGCATTAAAAACCACGACAAAGGTTTTGTTTTCTTCAAGGTATAAAATCCACAAAGATGAAGAGGAAAGGAAACAAAGCAACCCCTGATATTTCTACTCTGGATGGCAGACCGAGCAAACGGTGACCGTGCAGCAGTGGGGAAAATGGAAAGAAGTCAACCTGTTTGATCCCAAAGGCTCAGAAAGTTCAGAGTTTGGAAGGACCAGGTCCCTCTGGCCAGGCAAGTAAAGGGGCAGGGACACCGGGCGGGCGGGGGAAGCTGACTTAAGCTGAAGCTGGGCTGCCTCAGGGAATAGCACTGGGCCCTCTCTGCACACAGTTCTGAGGAAGTGGAGGATGGGGGCACTGCAGTAGCTCTGACTTCTGGATCTCTTCTCCCATCCTGGCAAAAGGCTGGGTGGAGGGTGTGCACCAACACTGACGAAGTCGAGGGGGCAAGTGAAGCCACCCAGGGGACTGAGATGCCAACCTGTCTCCCAGCCAGGATGCAGGCAAGAGGCTAGACATGCCTTCTTAGGACACTCAGAGGGAAGAACTGAAGACCCTCACAGCAAGGGTGCCCGCCTCCATACAGCCCAGCCAGGGTGCCCTATGACTCCTTCAGTGGCATCCACGGTTGTTCCACCCACCCACTCATGTCTCACAAGAAGTGGGTCTCTGTGGGGAGCAAACTCTTCATCTCTCCCAGCCGCCCTCTCTCACCTGCCAGGGAGATCAGAGAGCACACTGGGAGAAAGCTTGAAGACAAGTCATCATTTGTTGGGCTACAAAACCACCATGGATGGATGCAGCTATGAAATTAACAGACACTTGTTCCTCGGAAGGAAAGTTATGACCAACCTAGACAGCGTATTAAAAAGCAGAGATACTGCTTCACTGACAAAGGTCCATATAGTCAAAGCTATGGTTTTTCCAGTAGTCATTTATGGATGTGAGAGTTGGAACATAAAGAAGGCTGAGCAATGAACAATTGATGCTTTTGAACTGTGGTGTTGGAGAAGACTTGGCGAGTCCCTGGGACTGCAAGGAGATCAAACCAGTCCATCCTAAAGGAAATCGGTCCTGAATATTCATTGGAAGGACTGATGCTGAAACTGAAGTTCCAATACTTTGGCCACCTGATGTGAATAACTGACTCACTGGAAAAGACCCTGATGCTGGGAAAGACTGAAGGTGGGAGGAGAAGGGGAGGACAGAGGATGAGATGGTTGGCTGGCATCACTGACTGAATGGACATGAATTTGTGCAAACTCCTGGAGATAGTGAAGGACAGGAAAGCCTGGCGTGCTGCAGTCCATGGGGTTGAGAAGAGTCAGACACAACTTAGCGACTGAACAACAACAAATTATTATCCTCAGAGAAATAAGGAAAGATGTTACAACTGTAAGAACAGAAAGTGGCTTAAATAAGTATTCAGGGAAAGAAGACACTGGTGGGAACTGAAACTCTACTAGCAGATGTGAAAATCTCAAAAGAAGAATCTGGAGGATATATGAAGAAATTTTCTGGAAGATAGAGCAGAAAAAAGGGGATGGGAAATTGCGGAGAACAGAACACTGGAGAATTTGTCCTACAGTCCAATAACCGAGTAATGGGCATTCTAGAAACGAGAACAGAACAATGCAGGGGAAGGAACTCAAAGAAACAATTCAGGCCAGCTTCCCACAATTGAGAAATTGAATTTAAAGTTAAGCAGGTTCACCAACAGTGGTGATAAAAAATGTTTTGACCCAGTTTTACAGCAGTTAAGAAAAAAGATGTTTGGAGACTGGGTCAATAAAAAGAACTCTTCACCCAGCCAAAATTCAGAGTAATGTGGAGTGCTAGACGAATGTGTTTTAGATACGTAACACCTCTCAGAACTTTACCTCCGGCTCCAGAGTTCACAGGAATATCCACCAGAACATGGGGGGTAAACCCAGAAGTGNGGGTCAATAAAAAGAACTCTTCACCCAGCCAAAATTCAGAGTAATGTGGAGTGCTAGACGAATGTGTTTTAGATACGTAACACCTCTCAGAACTTTACCTCCGGCTCCAGAGTTCACAGGAATATCCACCAGAACATGGGGGGTAAACCCAGAAGTGGAGGGGCCCAGGGAGTGGGGAAGAAGATGAGATGGGGCCTGGACGATGGTGGACCATTGCAGGCATGTGACCGAGGTGGACTGCACAAGGTGTCTGGCCTGAGAACCTAGGTGGTTGGGTGGGACACTGTGCTGTCCCACCCAGTCCCCACCTGTGTGAAGGTCCCTCCTATCTGTCCACCCTGCTGACCTGCTGTCCAGTTGGTAGGATGCTGGCCTGGAACCTGGGGGCCATCCAGGATGCCAGGGCTGGGAGAGGAGATGGGGAACGTGAGTCCTGCTCTCAGGAGGGTTTGTGGGGCTGGGAGGTTAATGGAGGGCTTGGCTTCGGAGGGCAGGAGATGCTGAAGCAGGCTGAACACTGCAGGGGCCACCCAGGCAATGCAGTGCGTAGGTGGTGCTGGAGGAAGGGGGCCCTGTATTACTCACCTGGGGAGAAGATGTCCCCAGCTTCCTCCTGCCACAGGGCCCCGCTGTGCTGCCTCCAGGAGGAACCCTCAGGCCCAGGCTCACTATGGGAGGAGGCCTGGTCCAGCACCACACCACAGTCCTGAAACCACAGGGGTCACTGCTGGTCTGTGTGGCCAGGCCCACCCAGGAGGGACCCACCTGGCCCACACCCAGTCCCACCCACTGAGGCTCCCAGAGCAGGGACTCACCCGGGCCTGGGCAGGGAGCAGAGTGAAAGGGGTCCCCTTCCGGCTGCTTAGAGGCTGAGGACACAGTGGCTCTGGAGAAGGAGGGTGTAGTCAGGAAGCTCCAGGGGGCCCCACCCTGCCGCCCTCCTCAGTGCTGTGCCAGGTGCTGGGATCCGGAGGGGTGGGACCTGGGGCTGGTGTGGCAGGGGGCTCTTGGGTTCACATAGGAACGTGGTGTGGGGGTGTGTCTGGCACCTGCCTGGGAGGTGGAGGAGAGGAGGCACCCCCCCCCTTCCTCAACGCTCCAGTCTGCTGTCTGGTCTGCAGCAGTTCGCTAATGCCCCCACCCCCACCCCAGCCGCCGCAGATCTCCTCAGGGAGAGGACTCCTTTCTCCCATACACGGAAACCCCAGGAGCTAGCGCCATGCTGACTGAGGACATGGAAGGAACCACAACTGTGGCAGGCTTGGCCCACGGGAGAATGGCCACCACTGGCTGGGTGGGATGTGGGGGCCGCTGAAGCACGGGGCACACCGCCTGCCCTTACCTGGCTTCTCGGTAACTTCGGACTCCTCTTTTACCCGCAGGCCCAGTGTTGACTGCTCCGTGGCCTCAGGGGGCATCTCCAGCCCAGGTTCTGGAGTCTGAGGTGTGGGCTGAGGGAGGGCCTGGAATTCGGGGGGCTCCATCCTTTCCGAGAGCACCTCCTGACCTTGCACCTGGACCGTGACCTGGGGAGGTGCCCCCCATCAGGAGCTCAGGTAGGGAGCTCCCTGGTCCCCACCCTCTTGGGGCCCTCTGAGGACCCACGGTCCCCAGGGACTGACAAGGAGGGCAGGGATGCCCTGCAGTTGCCCTCTGCCGACACCGCCCACCTCCCCTCACACCGTTTAGCCTGACTGTGATGATGGAGGGCTGGAGTTGGAACCGCGGCTGCCTTGGCACAGGCTCTGCTGCAGGTGACCCCTTCTAGACCGCGGAGGACTAGTGTCCTGCTGAGCAGGGCGCCCCCAGGATAAGGCAGAGACCCCAGGCCGCTGGCTGACTCACCCATCTGCGGGGCCCTCCTGGCTCACGGCGGAAGCCCTCCACCAGGGCGGCGGCCTCCTCAGGGCTGCCTGGCTGTTGTCCCCGCACGCGGGCCTGGATCTCGAGGGGCAGGACGCCCAGGAACTGCTCCAGCACCAGCAGCTCCAGCATCTGCTCCTTGGAGTGCACCTCGGGCCGCAGCCACTGGCGGCAGAGCTCCCGGAGCCGGGCCAGCGCCTCGCCAGGCCCCGCGGCCTCCTCATAGCGGAAGCGCCGGAAGCGCTGCCGTGCCACCTCTGGGCCCAGATCCCAGGCGGCGAGTTCGCCCTCCTCCTCAGAGTCCTCCAGCTTCACTGTGACGGGCCCCTCTTGGGACGCGCGGCCCGGGGAGCCCAAAGCTGCCGGCCTCATAGGAAAGACCAGGCTGGGGCTCTTGAGGGCAGTGTCCACCCCCAGGGAGGAGCGCGCGGAGGCTGCTGCGATGGGGACAGTGGCGTGCCGCTCAGGCCAGAGGCTGCCGCGTGGGGCCGGCCAGCCCTCGCTGAACCCCTCTAGCAGGGTGTGTGCAGTCTCTGGTANCTGGCCCACACCCAGTCCCACCCACTGAGGCTCCCAGAGCAGGGACTCACCCGGGCCTGGGCAGGGAGCAGAGTGAAAGGGGTCCCCTTCCGGCTGCTTAGAGGCTGAGGACACAGTGGCTCTGGAGAAGGAGGGTGTAGTCAGGAAGCTCCAGGGGGCCCCACCCTGCCGCCCTCCTCAGTGCTGTGCCAGGTGCTGGGATCCGGAGGGGTGGGACCTGGGGCTGGTGTGGCAGGGGGCTCTTGGGTTCACATAGGAACGTGGTGTGGGGGTGTGTCTGGCACCTGCCTGGGAGGTGGAGGAGAGGAGGCACCCCCCCCCTTCCTCAACGCTCCAGTCTGCTGTCTGGTCTGCAGCAGTTCGCTAATGCCCCCACCCCCACCCCAGCCGCCGCAGATCTCCTCAGGGAGAGGACTCCTTTCTCCCATACACGGAAACCCCAGGAGCTAGCGCCATGCTGACTGAGGACATGGAAGGAACCACAACTGTGGCAGGCTTGGCCCACGGGAGAATGGCCACCACTGGCTGGGTGGGATGTGGGGGCCGCTGAAGCACGGGGCACACCGCCTGCCCTTACCTGGCTTCTCGGTAACTTCGGACTCCTCTTTTACCCGCAGGCCCAGTGTTGACTGCTCCGTGGCCTCAGGGGGCATCTCCAGCCCAGGTTCTGGAGTCTGAGGTGTGGGCTGAGGGAGGGCCTGGAATTCGGGGGGCTCCATCCTTTCCGAGAGCACCTCCTGACCTTGCACCTGGACCGTGACCTGGGGAGGTGCCCCCCATCAGGAGCTCAGGTAGGGAGCTCCCTGGTCCCCACCCTCTTGGGGCCCTCTGAGGACCCACGGTCCCCAGGGACTGACAAGGAGGGCAGGGATGCCCTGCAGTTGCCCTCTGCCGACACCGCCCACCTCCCCTCACACCGTTTAGCCTGACTGTGATGATGGAGGGCTGGAGTTGGAACCGCGGCTGCCTTGGCACAGGCTCTGCTGCAGGTGACCCCTTCTAGACCGCGGAGGACTAGTGTCCTGCTGAGCAGGGCGCCCCCAGGATAAGGCAGAGACCCCAGGCCGCTGGCTGACTCACCCATCTGCGGGGCCCTCCTGGCTCACGGCGGAAGCCCTCCACCAGGGCGGCGGCCTCCTCAGGGCTGCCTGGCTGTTGTCCCCGCACGCGGGCCTGGATCTCGAGGGGCAGGACGCCCAGGAACTGCTCCAGCACCAGCAGCTCCAGCATCTGCTCCTTGGAGTGCACCTCGGGCCGCAGCCACTGGCGGCAGAGCTCCCGGAGCCGGGCCAGCGCCTCGCCAGGCCCCGCGGCCTCCTCATAGCGGAAGCGCCGGAAGCGCTGCCGTGCCACCTCTGGGCCCAGATCCCAGGCGGCGAGTTCGCCCTCCTCCTCAGAGTCCTCCAGCTTCACTGTGACGGGCCCCTCTTGGGACGCGCGGCCCGGGGAGCCCAAAGCTGCCGGCCTCATAGGAAAGACCAGGCTGGGGCTCTTGAGGGCAGTGTCCACCCCCAGGGAGGAGCGCGCGGAGGCTGCTGCGATGGGGACAGTGGCGTGCCGCTCAGGCCAGAGGCTGCCGCGTGGGGCCGGCCAGCCCTCGCTGAACCCCTCTAGCAGGGTGTGTGCAGTCTCTGGTAACCCCCAGTTCCTGGGCTGGTTCTCAGGCCCAGAAGGCACCTCCTCTGCCCGCTAAATCCCACCCGTCTACACGCACCGCCTGAGCCCTGCCCTCAGCCCTCTCCCGGCAAGAGACACCTGCACCTACGACCCCCGCCGCTGGGCGTCCGCACCACCGCCACCTCGCCCCCGCCAGCGCCGCCTCATCGCTGCCATCCAGTCTCCTGCGTGTTTCTCCGACTGTTGCCCCCCAGCGTGGTTTCACAGGGCAGCCCCCCGCCAGCGGCCCCAGCCCACACCTGTGCGAGGCCCACTGTAGGGCACATCAGTATGTCGCCATCCTACCCCCATCCAGCCCCCTTTTCTGAGCCCCATTATCTCGACCTCCTGACTCAGTTGGGGCTAGCGGGTGATGGCGTTTCAGAGAGGGGTGCCAGGGGCCCGAGACCACTGGCCTCCGAGCCTGCGAGGAGAGCCGGAGATCCCGACCCAGCCTGTTTGCCACTTAATCCTGCCGTGTCGCTGTGCCACTGTGAATCTCCGCTCCCCCGTCTGCAAACGGGGGCGACCCCCGCTCCACCCGCGCTGCTCCTGCAGCTGGAGGTGCGGTGCGAGCTTTGGGAAGAAACCGGCGTTTATTACGTTCGATTTCGAGGCCGCCTGATCCCGTGAATCTGACCTTGGCTCCTCAAGGCTCCGAGTCGGCCTGAAACCCCAGGGGAATGCTGGGCCTCCGCGACCCTGCCGGCCCTGCAGAGCTTCCCGAACTACGTCGAATAGCAGCCGGGGTGGGCGGTGCTTGCCTCAGGGAGCCGGGGCAGATCCGGGTGCCGCCATGGCAACGGGGCGGGGACTCCAGGCTCTGTCGCCGTGGCAACCCGCAGTGCTGGCCGCGCCGCGCGCGACAACCCCGAGCCCGTTCGCAGGGAGCGCCAGACCCCTGCCCCGAGCCCCGCAGTACTGCCGTCCTGGTCCGTGTCCAAACCTTCCCGGCCGAGGGGCCCCTGCCTTCACCTCGGCGCTCATCTGGCTACACCGCGCTCCCGAGCATGCGCACTCGCCAGCCTCCCCCTGCCGGCCGGACTATAGCTCCCCAAGTGCTCCGCGCAGCAGCGCGAGCGCCGCCTCGCGCCCCCGACCCCCGCCTCAGTTTCCACGCTCGCCGGTTTCCACCCTCGCCTCAGTTTCCACCCTCCTCCCGTCTGTCGGGCCACTCTCGGGGCCGTGTCTCCAAGCTCTCCGAGCCTCACTTCCGGGCGTCCCGGCACCTGTCGACGCCAGCAAGCTTCTCAGGGGGAAATGCGGCCAGCACAGCCTTCCGGGCAGTGCATGCCCCCCAGCAAGCTTCCTGAATTCTCTACCGGGCTTCTTAGAGTTAGGGCTCTGCACCAATCACGGCCCTCGCTAGGACGCCCTCAGCCCCCGTCTCCATGGCGACTTCCTACCGAGACTGGGTCACCCCTTCCTCCGCCGGACCGCAAGCGAGCTTGCCATTCCACCCCCCCCCCCCCGAAAGAGCCGGGTCAGAGCGGGGTGGTCGCTTGGCCTTCCGCGCGCTAGCGCCGCCTGTTGACGCTCTTTTGTTGTCACTGGCAGTAGGCGGGCCCCGGGCGTCTCCACGGTGACCGGTGGGCTGAGAGGTGGTTTCCAGGGCAACCCCGTGTACCGGCTGGTGTCTGAGAGGATGGGAGAGGTGGGGTGAAGGTAGAGATCCTGAGCGACCGAGATAGCGGGAAGAGAGTAAAAGTAAGTGAACACATAGTAGCAGAGACACAGGCAGGACAAACAGCGGAGAGGGCTTTCTACTCTCAGACCTAGATCAGAGAGTCAGGGCTGGTCAGACGTGTGTCAGAACAGTTAACAAGAGGGAGAGAAATCAAGGCCGGGATGGAGAGGAAAGGAGAGACAAAGGGAGATTCGATTTACAGCGAGACGTGCAGATCGCTCAGATTCAAGGGACAAACGAGGATCAGGAGTACAGAAGCAAGAGGAGAGACGTGGACAGAAATTAGAGATAGAGTGAAATGGGTCGAGAGTTTTCAAGGGCTCAGAGAAGGGTGACAGCAAGAAGAGAGAGACAGACGGAGCAGGAGGGCCACTTGTTAAGGGAACTTACCCAAAACTTGCCAATAAGAGAAAAAAATGGCTTGGAGTCCTAGCACCGTCTCTAGTAAGACTGCTTCAGATTGATTCCCTAAGTGAAGCAATTCTTGATCAGAGTTCAGATACTGTGATGTTAGATGCTAACTTGTAAAAGATTGATAGGTTGATGCTAACTTGTAAGGTTGTAAATGCTTTCTGTCCAGTAGAGAAGGGTACCCTAAGTTTTTTTTTTTTTTTAACCACCCTGTAGGACACTAAGATGCCTGTGCGGGACACCGACAATCCGACTTTGCGCTATTATTTCAGTGTTCATTTGTTCTTTCACCTTCTCTGTTGTTTCTTCTCTCTCACCTTCCCAGAACCACCTGTGTCGTCCTGCTAGTTCTCACCGGAGATAAATACCTCTTTGACACATGCTCACTGCATTTGTTTTTAGCGGTTTCAAAAATTAAAATTTTGACAGTCTGAAGTCAACCATTTCTCCCCGAATGTGGGACAGATAGGAAGAAAGAGAAAACAGTGAAAGAGACTCAGGGAAGGAAGGCGGTACAAAGGATGATGGAAAGAGAGAGACCGGGTCTTGGCTCAGAGGCTCCAAAGGGCCTCTCGGTGAGCTGGGCCCCAACTCATCCTGCACAGGGCATGTGAGCCTCGCCCAGTCCATGGCAGACTCCTAGGAGTCATAGCCAGAGTGATTCTGTGAGCACTGCAGGTGTTGGATAGTGGACAGTAGGCCTAGTGTTTACTTTCTTGAAAGAGGAAAGAATCATAAAGAAAATGTGTCAAAGAGGATATGTGAGATTAAACAGGAAAGCCTGGAGAAGGGAGAGGAAGAAGAAGCAGCATCAAAGGAGTTTGCTGCAGTGGAGGTAGCTGCCCTGAAAGGATACTAACAGGATTTGAAAAGGTTTGGCTCAGAGTCAGAAATTTCGGAGCCAAGCATATTGCTAGTGATCAGTGCTATTCCATTCATCTCTGTATCAAAATCAGCAGGAAGACAAAAAAAGACCCTTCAAAGGGCAGATGGGCAGAATGAGTTATCTCTGAGGGTTACCATTTCTATTATGATCTTATCATAGGAGGACCTCAGTGGGAAAAACCTGAAGGATTTCAAGGAAACTTAAAAAAGAAGCAGTGAAGACTGGGTAGAAGGATTAAGTGAAGATGGTTATACATATTATTATAACCATCAGGGGATCCAGATGGGGAAATCCTGGTGATTTCATTCCACACTCTGGTGATCTCTTATCTAGTAAAGTCAATTAAAAGTTACCTGCTACCCTGGAAGAGTCCAAATTATCAGATTCACATAGTTACTGATGGTGGAACAGGAAGCAAAAAAGGGATGGGGGAAGGAAAGGTCTCTACAGCAATGTAAAAGCTAAAAATAATGTTTAAGGAAGAAACTAAAAATAGGGATAAAGGTACTGAAACAGAAACAGAAAGAAAAAAAAATACCAAAAGGAAGAGTTCATCAGGTCCAAATGAAGAAAAATCCAAATCTCATTAGGAAAAAAAAAAAAAATATATATATATATAAAATAGTGGATCAGTGGTAAATAATCTGCCTGCCAGTGCAGAAGACTGGGTTCGACGCCTGATCTGGGAAGATCCCGTATGCTACAGAGCAGCTGAGCCAATGCACCGCAACTATAGAGCCTGTGTTCTAGAGTCTGGAAACTCTACTGAAGCCCACAGCCCTGGAGTCCATACTCCACAACAGAAGTCACTTCAATGAGAAGCCCATGAACTGCCACTATAAAGTAGGCTCCGGTCTCTGCAACTAGAGAAAAGCCTGCGCAGCAATGAAGACCCAGCACAGCCCAAATAAATATAATTAAAAAAAAATCAAACCCATATGGAGAATGGGAAGAAATAAACAAGATGTTGAGTCCTATGAAGAGGTAGATTTGGAACTTCAAAGCGCTGAAAATGATATGTATCAACTTAGGAAGTTGATGTTGGTGGGGAACCCGAAGTGGTGTCCTGAAGTTTGTGCAAACTCATGTCCAGTGAGTCAGTAATACCATCCAACCATCTCATCCTCTGTCGCCCCTTTCTCCTGCTCTCAATCTTACCCAGCCTCAGGGTCTTTTCCAGTGAGTCGGCTTTTTGCATCCGGTGGTCAAAGTATTGGAGCTTCGGCTTCTGCATGAATCCTTCAGGGTTGATTTCCTTTAGAACTGACTGGTTTGATTTCCTTTCAGTCCTAGGGACTCTCAAAAATCTGTTACTGAAAGAATGTGTGGTGAGTCCATCTCCTTGCCGCTCAAAAGCCAGTAAACAGACCAGCTTGGTAGAAGGGAACGTTTGCTTCATATCAGATGCTGGCAACTGGGGGTGACCCCCCACCCTCACCCCAAACAAGCAGGGGGCAAGAGCTTTTATAGACAGAGGAGGGCGGTGGCTACATGCAGAAATCGCACTGTCATCTCTAACAGTCATCTTCAAATTGGTCATCAGTGGTCTGACCAACATGATCTTGGTTGTTTTAGGTAATCTTCAGTTCTAGGGTCCATTTGTTCCCATTTCTTTGCAGCCAGTTCTTGGAACTGTGGCAGCTCATGTCATGGGTGTAGTCTGGTCATCATGGAGTTCTCCCACCTGGTGTTTTGGTGTATATAAGACAGCTCACAGGATATGGTTCAGAATATTATCTGTCAGTTCACTCGCTCAGTCGTGTCCGACTCTTTGCCACCCCATGAATCACAGCATGCCAGGCCTCCCTGTCCATCACC
>SJYA01007614.1:0-18261 GCA_006410615.1 Neotragus moschatus | reverse complement strand
CATGATCTTCGTTTTCTGAATGTTGAGCTTTAAGCCAACTTTTTCACTCTCCTCTTTCACTTTCATCAAGAGGCTCTTTAGTTCTTCTTCACTTTCTGACACAAGGGTGGTGTCATCTGCATATCTGAGGTTAGTGATATTTCTCCCAGCAATCTTGATTCCAGCTGTGTTTCTTCCAGTCCAGCATTTCTCATGATGTACTCTGCATAGAAGTTAAATAAGCAGGGTGACAATATACAGCCTTGATGTACTCCTTTTCCTATTTGGAACCAGTCTGTTGTTCCATGTCCAGTTCTAACTGTTGCTTCCTGACCTGCATACAGATTTCTCAAGAGGCAGGTCAGGTGGTCTGGTATTCCCATCTCTTTCAGAATTTTCCACAGTTTATTGTGATCCACACAGTCAAAGGCTTTGGCATAGTCAATAAAGCAGAAATAGATGTTTTTCTGGAAGTCTCTTGCTTTTTCAATGATCCAGAAGATGTTGGCAATTTGATCTCTAGGACTGCCTAAATAGCACACGTGCAAATATGAAACTGGCATGTAAATAATGCTTTACAGACAATATTTCTGTATAAAAAATTTCATGCCAACTTGAGCAAGTCTTCAAAATCAACGCTGAGGACAGGATTTCTTCATGTCAACACTTGCTGTTGTTGCTCAGTCACTCAGTCATGTCTGACTCTGCAACCCCATGGACTGCAGCACACCAGGCCTCCGTGTCCTTCACTATCTCCTGGAACTTGCTCAAATTCGTGTCCATTAAGTCTGTGATGCCATCCAACCATCTCATCCTCTGTCATCCCCTTCTCCTCCTGGCTTTGATCTTTCTCAGCATCAGTGTCTTTTCCAGTTAGTCAGTTCTTTGCATCAAGTGACCAAAGTATTGGAGTTTCAGCTTCAGCATCAATCCTNGTGTCCATTAAGTCTGTGATGCCATCCAACCATCTCATCCTCTGTCATCCCCTTCTCCTCCTGGCTTTGATCTTTCTCAGCATCAGTGTCTTTTCCAGTTAGTCAGTTCTTTGCATCAAGTGACCAAAGTATTGGAGTTTCAGCTTCAGCATCAATCCTTCCAATGAATATTCAGGACTGATCTCCTTTAAGATGGACTGATTGGATCTCCTGGCAGTCCAGGGGACTCTCAAGAGTCTTCCCCAACACCCCAGTTCAAAAATATCAATTCTTCAGCACTCAGCTTCCTTTATAGTCCAACTCTCACATCCACATGTGACCACTGGAAAAACCATAGCCTTGACTAGACTGACCTTTGTTGGCAATGTAATATCTCTGCTTTTTAATACACTGTCTATGTTTGTCATAGCTTTTCTTCCAAGGATCAAGTGTCTTTTAATTTCATGGCTGTGGTCACCATCTGCAGTGATTTTGGAGCCCAAAAAAATAAAGTCTGTCACTATTTCCCAGCTATTTGCCATGAAGTGATGGGACGAGATGCCATGATCTTAGTTTTCTGAATGTTGAGCTTTCAGCCAACTTTTTCACTCTCCTCTTTCACTTTCATCCAGAGGCCCTTTAGTTCCTCCTAACTTTCTGCCATAAGAGTGGTGTCATCTGCATATCTGAGGTTATTGATATTTCTCCTGGCTATCTTGATTCCAGCTTATGCTTCATTCAGCCTAGCATTTCACATGATGTACTCTGCACATAAGTTAAATAAGCAGGGTGACAATATACAGCCTTGACTTACTCCTTTCCCAATTTGGAACCAGTCTGTTGTTCCATGTCTATTTCTAACTGTTGCTTCTTTACCTGCATACATGTCAACACTAACATATCCTATTATTATTATTATTACTTTATAGAAGGAAGTGAAACTGAGATATAAAAATTGACTCTTTAAAGTGAAAATTGTACACGTTAAATAACTTAAGTGACCTTATGTAAATAATTCTAAATTTTTAAAACTATAGATTATTTCATATGATACCAACAGCTGAAGCACGAAAGAAAAATACATTGAATTTCATCAAAATTTTAAAAAATCTTTAATGCTTCAAAGGACTTGTTAAGTAAGTGAATACAACCTGCAGAATAAAAGAAAATCTTTGAATTCATGACATATATCTAAAAGGGAATTGTATCTGGAATATATAAAGAACATACAACTCAATAATAAAAAGACAGCCAAATTTAAAAACAGGCAAAGGATTTGACTGACATTTATTCAAAAATATGTAAACTGCCAAGAGGCACACACACCAACATGACCCAAATCAAAAAGTTAGGTAATAATAAGTATCGCCAAAGATGCAAAGTCTTTAGCGCTCTCATGCCCTGCTGATGGGAAAGTAAAATGGTGCAGTCCCTTAGAAGCCAACTCTGGCAGTTCCTCAAATAACTAAACATTGCATGCACATATCATCCAGAATTCCAATCCTATCCATATCCAAGATATCTAAAACCAAGATAAATAAAAACATGAATTTACACAGAAACTTGTCATATATGTTAATAGCATTATTCAAAATAACCAAAAGGTGCAAACAACCAAAATGCCTATCAGCTGATTAAAGGACAAAAGCAAAATGTGGTACATCCATACAATGAAATAATACTGGACCACAGCAAGGAATTAAACATGGATACATATATTTTAAAGTTGAATCTTGAAAACACTATGTTACGTAAAAGAAGCCAGCAACAAAAATCACATATTATGTAATTTCATTTTCATGAAATGTCCAGAATAGACAAATCTATGGAGAAAAAAATGGATATGTAGTTGCTTACAGCTGTGATATCAAGAGGTGTGCAGGCAGTGATGTCTAGAGTGAGGGGTTTCTTGCTGAAATGATAAAATGTTCTAAAATTTAAGTCAGTGATGGTTGTACCTAAAAGTGACTGCACTAAAAAAAAAAAAAAAACAAACTTACATTGTACATTTTAAATGAGTAAATTGTATAACATGTGAATTCTATCTCAATAAAGCTGTTTTAAAAACTTCAATTCAGAAGTTTTAAATTGTCCCATATCAAATTTCAATATATGCTATAATGCAAAGTGGCCCTCTCACTAATAACATTGTTATAGTTTTATTAACTTGCTTAAAACTATTTCCCTTTATCTATCTAATGAAAGTAACACCTTTGACTGCTTAGATGGCAGTCACTATCCTAAGAATTATGAAATAATAACTAGCTTAATCTGAACAATCACCTTATAAAATAGGTTCTGTCAATTAGCTCTATTTAAAACATAGCCTACTAATGCACAGAGAGGTTAAGAAATATAAATTTGACATATTTCAATTGATATATTCTTGATTATAAAAAAGATACAATTTGCCTTCTTCTGTATTTATATCTAGAAGTTTGGCCTCAGTGAACATTACAACATTGTATAATGTCTGTTTTTTAGTCACTAAGTCGTGTTTGACTCTTTGCACCTCCATGGACTGTAGCCTGCCAGGCTCCTCTGTCCATGTGATTTCCCAGGCAAGAATACTGGAATGTGTTGCCATTTCTTTTTCCAGGGGATCTTCCTTACTCAGAGTTTGAACTTGTATCTCCTGCAATGCAGGCACATTCTTTACCACTGAGTCACCTGGGAAGCCCCAAAGCCTTTGACTGTGTGGATCACAATAACCTGTGGAAAATTCTGAAAGAGATGGGAATACCAGACCACTTGTCCTGCCTCTTGAGAAATCTGTATGCAGGTCAGGAAGCAACAGTTAGAACTGGACATGGAACAACAGACTGGTTCCAAATAGGAAAAGGAGTACGTCAAGGTTGTATATTGTCACCTTGCTTATTTAACTTCTATGCAGAGTACATCATGAGAAATGCTGGACTGGAAGAAACACAGCTGGAATCAAGATTGCTGGGAGAAATATCAATAACCTCAGATATGCAGATGACACCACCCTTATAGCAGAAAGTGAAGAGGAACTAAAAAGCCTCTTGATGAAAGTGAAAGAGAAGAGTGAAAAAGGGCTTAAAACTCAACATTCAGAAAATGAAGATTATGGCATCCAGTCCCATCACTTCATGGCAAATAGATGGGGAAACAGTGTCAGACTTTATTTTTTGGGGCTCCAAAATCACTGCAGATGGTGACTGCACCCATGAAATTAAAAGATGCTTACTCCTTGGAAGAAAAGTTATGACCAACCTAGATAGCATATTCAAAAGCAGAGCCATTACTTTGCCGACTAAGGTCCGTCTAGTCAAGGCTATGGTTTTTCCAAAAGTCACGTATGAATGTGAGAGCTGGACTGTGAAGAAGGCTGAGTGCTGAAGAATTGATGCCTTTGAACTGTGGTGTTGGAGAAGACTCTTGAGAGTCCCTTGGACTGCAAGGAGATCCAACCAGTCCATTCTGAAGGAGATAGGCCATGGGATTTCTTTGGAAGGAATGATGCTAAAGCTGAATCTCCAGTACTTTGGCCACCTCATGTGAAGAGTTGACTCATTGGAAAAGACTCTGATGCTGGGAGGGATTGGGGGCAGGAGGAGAAGGGGCTGACGGAGGATGAGATGGCTGGATGGCATCACTGACTTGATGGACGTGAGTCTGAGTGAACTCTGGGAGTTGGTGATGGACAGGGAGGCCTGGCATGCTGTGATTCATGGGGTCCCAAAGAGCCGGACATGACTGAGTGACTGAACTGAACTGATATTAAGTCATAGGCAAGTAAGTCTATACTTGCCAAAATTTACAGATTATCTGGATAAACTAGGGGTTCCTTGGTGGCTTAGATGGTAAAAAACCTGCCTGCAGTGAGGCAGACCCAGATTCCATCCCTAGGTTGGGAAGATCCTCTGGAGAAGAGAATGGCAACCCACTCCAGTATTCTTGCCTGGAGAATCCCATGGATAGAGGAGTCTGGTGGGCTGCAGTCCATGGTGTCACAAAGAGTTGGACACGACTGAGTGACTAACACTTTCACTTTCTGGATAAACTGGCTTTAAGGAAGTTATATTAGCTAAATATCTAGTATTGACTGACACAGATGCATATATCAAAAATATAGCACAGGGCTTTCAAAACAAGAGGTATTTTAAAAGGCATCAATATTATAAAGGAATAAAAAACAAACAAAATAAGGAAATATTTCACAATCTGAGGGAAAAAATGAATTATAATCCAGAGTTTATATCAGGATAAATGATCAATCAAGTGACAGAAAGAATACACACTCATTCTTCAACAACCACACTCATATATCCACTTTAGGGAAACAACAACCACACTCATATATCCATTTTAGAGTACCTCTCTAAAATATATGAGAAAGCCAAGAAAGAGTAAGATACAGGATGTAGACCCTAAAAGAACCCTGGCAGGCAGCAAAAGGAATCTACAGGATGTAAGTGAAAGGAAATGTAAGGATGGCCAAAATTCAGCAGACTTGGAGAACAGCTGATCCAATTCAAGAGTGAAATGGAATTGTCCAAGAATCCAGACATCGGGTTTCTCTGTGAAATTCAAACTGAGAGAAAACCTAAGAGATGGAAAGAAAAAAAAATAAATAAATAATAAAATAAAATAAAAAATAAAATAAAAAAAAGAACTAAATGAAGCAGGGATACTTTTCAAATAGATTTGTTAGGAAGGATAAAAATAGTGATACGTACATAGAAATCACATGACTGTATATATATATATATACACACACACACAAAATGAGAGAATTATATACCACAAAAACAAAAAAATTTATAAGATTAAATGAATCATAGTACATTACATAACTCCCCTGTGAATAATATTTACAAAGTCATAATAGTAAAAAATATGGTATTATTGTTAGCAAAAAATTAACGGAAAATGTTAAAAGCATGAGATGAAGGAAAGTGTATGTGGGTATTTTTATTGGCCTGTGTTGAAGGGGGCAGGATAGAAGAGAGCTAAATCCATCCTTCCCACTGCAGGAAGTCAAATGATAATATACTAAGCTGAAAAATCAGTAAACCACACTGAAATCCTGTTTGGGATATATGATGTGTAGGTGTGTATATACATACACGTGTGTGTGTGTGTGTGTATACGTGGTGATGTGGGGGTGTGTGTGAATCATTATTATAGCTGAAAGGGAAGATCTTTGAAACTGGAGGTGAGGAGGAGGAGTAAAAGAAATAGTTTTATTTTTTTTCATTTTTTTTTTTTTTAGTATTTTCCTCTTCCCTCTAAGTGCATTTATATGTTCAATAAAAGTAAATTTTTACAAAATAAACACTGAAGTTGGATGAATTCTCAAAGAAATATTTATTTTCCCTCAAAATGGCATAGTTTTTACATTTATGTTTAGAGCCTTTTAGCTTATTTTATTGCTTTGATTTTAAGAAATCAGATCTTAACAGATACACCTAAGGATCCATCTCCTCACTCTCTTTGGAGATGGTTATTATCAGGAGCATGCATGCTCTTCCCAGCCATAATGTTGTATTTTCATAGATGGTCTATCAATGTAGAAAAATAGATTATCATATAATTTTTAAGTTTTTACATGAATGTTAAATGGTTACAACAATGAATCAAAGATTTTCTCCAGGAACTATCAGATTGCATTATGGGTTTTGCAGGCCTATTTAGAATATTTAGCACCAAATTTCAACTATGATTTCATTTCATTAGACAATATAATAATTCCATGCATTTTTACTTACAGTGAAAGCCATAATCTCTCACATTGTGCTTACTAATTCTTATTTTATGCAATGGTAATATCTTGCTGACTTCATTTCTGAGCTCAGAGGAGATTAGCACCTAGGAGGGCTATGATAACAGCAAGAAATGACAAGCCAAGTGTAAGAAATGAGACAGGTAAATTACCCAACAAAGACATGAGAAATCTGTTGTCTGGAATCATTAAATGCACAGGCAAACAGCACTCAGTCAGTAGGGACTGAGTTTCTGCCAAAAGTTATCTGATGTCCATAATGACAATGGAATCACCCGTGAAAAAGCGAATGTAGTTCCACACACTCAGGGGATAGGAAACTCTGTAACCATGTTTCAGATGAAGGACTGACATTTTAAAGTTCATATTCCCAATGTAAAACATCAAGGTAAATTTTCCACCAATGTCAGAAAAACAAAATGACTCTGTAATTAGCAGGAATTTTAGGAAAGTGCCAACTGAAAACTTTAGTGCATATGAATAAAGTTCAAGACATGAAGTGGAACATTTAGAATGATCTTGTGAAAGTAGGGAATAGGAATCTTTGAACATTCTTCAAGTATTATAAAGCAGGCCATGCCTGTGAAGTGGCTGGATCCATAAGAGCAAATCCATGCGGGAGAAAAAGCAACTGGCATTGTGAAAAGATATTTGTTATAAGCATTATTGCAAACAAAACATAATTCACAGGAGGAAGCAAAGAAATTTTACTCCCGAGTAGCCTTTACACTTCTTATTTCTGTTTTATCAGTGTTAACTTCTGTCTCTTATTTTGATCAGAAAGGACATCAAGAGACTTGTTCCACAAACCACACAAGACTCCTTTCGTGGCTGTGGTCTCTAACTCCTTTCAGGTCTTGTAACCGTTAGAGAGCCTGAAGATGTGAAACACTGACCCAGAAACAAGACTATTGCTAAACTGAACAAAGTACTGTGGCTGTTGCTATTGTTTGGTCATTCAGTCCTGGGCTTCCCTGGTGGCTCAAATAGTAAAGCATCTGCTCGCAATGCAGGAGACCTGGGTTCAGTCCCTGGGTCAGGAAGATCCCCTGGAGGAGGAAATGGCAAGCCACTCCAGTACTCTTGCCTGGAGAATCCCGTGGACAGAGGTGCCTGGCAGGCTAAAGTCCATGACTCTTTGCAACCCCGTGTACAGTAGCCCATCAGGGTCCCCTGTCCATGGGATTCTCCTAAGAGTACTGGAGTGGATTGCCATTTCCTCCTTCAAGGGATCTTCCTGACCCAGGGAATGGAACTGCAAATCCCGCACTGGGAGGCGGATTCTTTACCACTGAGATACCAGGGAAACCCTTAAATGAAATAAAATTTTGCATATGAATTCAGGCTAGAACTCGCCAAATGCCCTCTGCATTTTCTAGGATATTTTCTTTAAATGTCTAATGGTTAAAGAAAAGTATAGTCTTGATTTAAAACAATATGGTTTATTAGAAAAACTTTTATTTCACTTAATGTTCATTTTTCATCTGAACAGTGAGAAAGGAGGATGATACTGAGCCATGGGACTGGCTACAGAATCCTTTAGTCCTAAACCCTTCTGGTTTCCATCTTCACAGATGCTGAAGTCTTTTATTCCTTGTTGAAGACTGCTTTAACTTGCTAGTATACTTGCCTCACTGAATTGAAGAGATGAATCATTTGAATAAATAATATAGATCCATCTTAAAAGAATAAAAGGTCGGCCTATGTAACTGTCAAACTCTTCCACCACATGGAAGATTCCTATCAAAAAGAAAAGAAAATGGAATTAACTTGAAAGTTTCTAATTACTTTCTGCAACTGAGTCTCTTCTGTTTGTCAGGAAATGACGAAGATGGGGAGAGAGACAGAAGAGGAAGAGGAGGAAATGAAAGCAGAGAGGGAAGAAACCAAGCATGCGGCATGCCACCCCCCTACCCCCGCACCTCCCCACTCTGTCTTCTAAGGCAATACACCGCCTCACACAGCAGGCAGCACGCGCTGTGCTGAGAAAACGTCATGAGCAACAGTGACCCTTTTAGAGTCACTGAGAGCGACACACGCCTGGGTAAACACGCGGTTACAGAGATTTACTTCTAAACAACAAAAGGGCAGTGTGTTTGCATAGGGAAATTGCATAAGATTGTTTCTGTTTTTGCTTGTCTATATTCCCTACATTTTTTTATTCTAGTTGTTCCTTTCGTTTAACACAAGATGTTGCTGCTGCTGCTGCTGCTAGGTCACTTCAGTTGTGTTCAACTCGNTCTTCACAGATGCTGAAGTCTTTTATTCCTTGTTGAAGACTGCTTTAACTTGCTAGTATACTTGCCTCACTGAATTGAAGAGATGAATCATTTGAATAAATAATATAGATCCATCTTAAAAGAATAAAAGGTCGGCCTATGTAACTGTCAAACTCTTCCGCCACATGGAAGATTCCTACCAAAAAGAAAAGAAAATGGAATTAACTTGAAAGTTTCTAATTACTTTCTGCAACTGAGTCTCGAATCGAATCATTTGAATAAATAATATAGATCCATCTTAAAAGAATAAAAGGTCGGCCTATGTAACTGTCAAACTCTTCCACCACATGGAAGATTCCTATCAAAAAGAAAAGAAAATGGAATTAACTTGAAAGTTTCTAATTACTTTCTGCAACTGAGTCTCTTCTGTTTGTCAGGAAATGACGAAGATGGGGAGAGAGACAGAAGAGGAAGAGGAGGAAATGAAAGCAGAGAGGGAAGAAACCAAGCATGCGGCATGCCACCCCCCTACCCCCGCACCTCCCCACTCTGTCTTCTAAGGCAATACACCGCCTCACACAGCAGGCAGCACGCGCTGTGCTGAGAAAACGTCATGAGCAACAGTGACCCTTTTAGAGTCACTGAGAGCGACACACGCCTGGGTAAACACGCGGTTACAGAGATTTACTTCTAAACAACAAAAGGGCAGTGTGTTTGCATAGGGAAATTGCATAAGATTGTTTCTGTTTTTGCTTGTCTATATTCCCTACATTTTTTTATTCTAGTTGTTCCTTTCGTTTAACACAAGATGTTGCTGCTGCTGCTGCTGCTAGGTCACTTCAGTTGTGTTCAACTCGGTGCAACCCCATAGACGGCAGCCCACGAGGCTCCCCCGTCCCTGGGATTCTCCAGGCAAGAACACTGGAGTGGGTTGCCATTTCCTTCTTTATTATTATTATTATTTTCTGTTTCATATGATTTTATTAATATGTTTTCATGCATCTACACTGTTTTTCAAATTTTATGAAAATATCAACATCAGTTCAGTTCAGTTCAGTTGCTCAGTTGTGTGTGACTTTGCGATCCCATGGTCTGAAGTACGCCAGGCTTTCCTGTCCATCACCAACTCCTGGAAGTTTTACAAACTCATGTCCATTGAGTCCGTGATGCCATCCAACCATCTCATCCTCTGTTGTCCCCTTCTCCTCTTGCCTTCAAACTTTCCCAGAATCGGTATTTTCCAGTGAGTCAGTTCTTCACATAAGATGGCCAAAGTATCGGAGCTTCAGCTTCAGCATCAGTCTTTGCAATGAATATTCAGGACTGATTTTCTTTAGGATGGACTGGTTGGATCTCATATTAAAATCATCTCCTTCTCCAATGTATGAAAGGGAAAAGTGAAAAAGAAGTCACTCAGTCGTGTCTGACTCTTAACAACCCCATGTACTGCAGCCTACCAGGCTCCTTTCCAGGCAAGATATTAATAACTTACTAACAATATGCCAAAAAGCCAGATAGTTCAATAATCATAACAAAATAATTAGTTTTTCTAATGACCTTTCATGTAAAAAGGAAGCTTTGAATATGGGAAATAAAATACTTTTATCAATATTTTGTTAAAGAAAAATAAAATTTTCCTATTTAGACACCCTGAACTGTATGTACTTCAAAACTCATCAACTGATGTGGAAAACAAAAGTGCTTCAGAACAATTCCTAAGAAAAGCACACAGTATATAAAAATATTAAGGTCTATCACCTAACTACATCATTCTATGGAATATCATATCTCTTTTTAAAGTTGTATACACTGATGAGTATAGCTCTGAGTAAAATACAATTTCTGTAATACATAATTAAATGTGAATGATATCTTCCTAGGATTTGAAAATTGAAACTTTCCATTGGCTTTGAATTATGCAAGTCATAAGTATCTTAAATTGCTTTTAAAGAAGAATATATTGATGCCAAAGACAGAATTCCTTGATTTGAAATGTATAATATTTCAGGTCATATTTTAAGGAAATAAAAAGAAACTGTAATAATGGAAATCAACATTCAATATTACCTGCTAGTGTAACCTACATATCTCATAAACACCATGCATCTGAAAATGTATATTGATGATATTTATGACCATTTTTCCTTTCTAAAGTGAACAGGAAAAGAAGACATTAGATATAAAAGGCACAAAGTGAGAACACAGAAAGTAAAACTAGGATTTTACTTTTAAATAATATTCAGAAAATGGCTTGTAGATCATGGTTCTACCTGCAGAACTAAAGGCATCCATCATTCTCCACATCCACATCTCTCACTGATGTTTTTCTGCTAACCTAGTATCAAATTCCATCCAATGTTAACGTAAACCTAAAGTATTAATGCTAATAAAAACAACATAAGAAATAAGGTGAGAAAATTTGCCTCTTTCTGCTATAACACAGTGCTTGCTGCGCTGATCAGTTGCTTTAGGTGTCTCGAGCTCTGTGCAGCCCGTCAGGCTCCTCTGTCCATGAGATTCTCCAGGCCAAAATACTAGAGTGGGTTGCCATGTCCTCCTCCAGGAGATCTTCCCTACCCAGCGATCGAACCCAGGTCTCCTACATTGCAGGCAGATTCTTTACCACTGAGCCACCACGAAAGCCCTATAATATTATGCTTATACAGATCTTACTTACTTCTAGTTCTATGGATTAAATTAGATCAGGTACTCGGGTCTGTTCAGAGATTAAAGAAATTACTTTTAACAACTGCATAACTGCATAATTGTTCTTACTTGTCAGCAACAAATTGATGGAGTTTTGTTATTCTGATAGAGAAACTTAAAGTTTAGCACTATGTGTCTTTAACACGGTGTTTTCCAGTAGCCACTATACAATATAAAGTCAATGGGATATAAAAACTTGCAAAAAGAAAACAATTTTTTTTAAATGGCAAAAAATGGTTATATCAAATAATTAAAAGAAGAATTCAGCTAATGTAAACAGCTCTTAGAACATCAACATGTCAAGAACCAGGAACTTATAAAAGGAGTCTGTTGTATTCACATTCCCATAACACCCATGACTACAGTCATCCTTTTGCCAGTACGATAGAGCCAGGCTCTCTTCATGCTTTAAGGTTAAATATTTAATAAAGCAGCTGCTTCTTATCCATCTCTTAATCCTCATAGTCCAACTGCTTAATTTCTAGTAAGCACCTACTAAATTTTGATGAATAAGTGAATGTACTATGCATCAATATTGGCTCATAAGGTAGAATAATTACATGTTTTATACTTTGATTCTCTAATCATAGCAAACACCCTCTTCAGACAACACGAGGTGATTCTACACATGTTCAAAACTGAAATCAGATTGATTATATTCTTTGCAGCCGAAGATGGAGAAGCTCTATACAGTCAGCAAAAACAAGACCAGGAGCTGACATTCAGATCGTAGACCCCTTACTGCAAAATTCAGACTTAAAATTGAAGAAAGTAGGAAAACCACTAGACCATTCAGGTACGACCCAAATCAAATCCCTTAAGATTGTACAGTGGAAGTGACAAATAGATTCAAGGGATTAGATTTGATAGGCAAGTGCCTGAAGAATTATGGACAGAGGTTCTTGACATTGTACAGGAGGCAGTGATCAAGACCATTCCTAAGAAAAAGAAATACAAAAAGGCAAAATAGTTGTCTGAGGAGGCCTAACAGATAGCTGAGAAAATAAGAGAAGTGAAAGGCAAAGGAGAAAAGGAAAGATATACCCATCTGAAAGAAAAGTTGCAAAGAATAGCAAGGAGAGATAAGAAAGCCTTCCACAGTGATCAGTGCAAAAAAAATAAAGGAAAGCAATAGAATTGAGAAAGAGTAGAGATTTCTTAAAAAAAATCAGTGATACCAAGGGAATATTTCATGCAAAGATGGGCTCGATAAAGGACAGAAATGGTATGGACCTAACAGAAGGAGAATATAGTAAGAAGTGGTGGCAAGAATACACAGAAGAACTATACAAAAAAGATCTTCATGACCCAGATAACCACAATGGTGTGATCACTCACTTAGAGACAGACATCCTGAAATGTGAAGTCAAGTGGGCCTTAGGAAGTATCACTATAAACAAAGNTGCAAAGATGGGCTCGATAAAGGACAGAAATGGTATGGACCTAACAGAAGGAGAATATAGTAAGAAGTGGTGGCAAGAATACACAGAAGAACTATACAAAAAAGATCTTCATGACCCAGATAACCACAATGGTGTGATCACTCACTTAGAGACAGACATCCTGAAATGTGAAGTCAAGTGGGCCTTAGGAAGTATCACTATAAACAAAGCGAGTGGATATCATGGAATTCCAACTGAGCTATTTTAAATCCTAAAAGATGCTGCTGCTAAAGCCCTACACTCCATATGCCAGCAAATTTGGAAAATTCAATGGTGGCCACAGGACTGGAAAAGGTCAGTTTTCATTCCAATCCCAAAGAAAGGCAATGTCAAAGAATGTTCCAACTACCACACAATTGCATTCATCTCACACACTAGCAAAGTAATGCTCAAAATTCTCCATGCCAGGATTCAACAGTAAGTGAACTGTGAACTTCCAGATGTTCAAGCTAGATTTAGAAAAGGCAGAAGAGATAAAATTGCCAACATGCATTGGATCATAGGAAAATCTAGAGAGTTCCAGAAAACATCTACTTCTGTTTTATTGACTATGCCAAGGCCTTTGACTGTGTGGATCACATAAAACTGTGGAAAATCCTGAAAGAGATGAGAATACCAGACCATCTTACCTGCCTCCTGAGAAATCTGTATGCAGATCAAGAAGCAACAGTTAGAACTGGACATGGAACAACAGACTGGTTCCAAATTGGGAAAGGAGTATGTCAAGGCTATATATTGTCACCCTTCTTATTTAACCTCTATGCAGAGTACATCATGCTTAATGCCTGGCTGGATGAAGCAGAAGCTGGAATCAAGATTGCCAGGAGAAATATCAGTAGCCTCAGATATGCAGATAACACCACCCTTATGGCAGAAAGCAAATCATGTCAGTGTATGGCAAAACCAATACAGTAATGTAAAGTAAAATAAAGTAAAAATTAAAATTAAAAAATAAATAAATTAAAAAAAAAACTAAAGAGTCTGTTGATGAAAGTGAAAGAAAGAGAAAAAGCTGGGTTAAAACTCAACATTCAGAAAACAAAGATCCTGGCCTCTTGTCCCATCACTTCATGGAAAATAAATAGGGAACCAGTGGAAACAGTGACAGATTTATGGGGTTCCAAAATCATGGCAGATGGTGACTGCAGTCATGAAGTTAAAAGGCTTTTTCCTTGGAAGAAAAGGTATGATCAACCTAAACAGCATATTCAAAAGCAGAGATATTACTTTGCCAGCAAAGTTTCGCCTAATCAAAGCTACGTTTTTTTTCCAGTTGTAAGGTATGGATGTGAGAGCTGTACCATAAAGAAAGCTAAGCACCAAAAAATTGATGCTTTTGAACTGTGGTGCTGGAGATCCAACCAGTCCATCTTAAAGGAAATCGGCCCTGAATATTCATTAGAAGGACTGATGCCGAACCTAAAGCTCCAATACGTTGACTACCTGATGCGAAGAACTGACGTTTTGGGAAAGACCCTGATGCTGGGAAAGACTGAAGGCAGGAGGAAAAGGGGACCACAGAGGATGAGATGGTTGGATGGCGTCACCGACTTGATGGACATGAGCTTGTGCAAGCCCTGGAAGATGGTGAAGGACAGGGAAGCCTGGCATGCTGCAGTCCATGGGGTCATAAGAGTCAGACGTGACTCACTGACTGAACTGAACTTAATTAAAGGACTTCAGGTACCCAATGGCAAAGACCATAAATTTGAGCACACAGTGCTTCTCTTCTAAAGAAAAATAAACCTACATTTCCATGATTTGGGGGGTACACAGAGGCCATGAATTAAATAAGAAGCTGGATTTCAGAAGTGTTTATTCCACTGTTACATGTGAATGGACAGATTTATAATGCAGCAAAGCCCTTAGTTAAACTCATATACCTTGCTAAATCCATGACCAGAAAACACTTAGACGTAGTTTGCTATTATGGCAAACGTAGTGGCACTAATTTTATCCAATACCACATGATGTTAAAATTTACATACTGTTACAGAATTACCTATGATAATCTATTTATGCAGAAAATTCTTATTAAATATGAATTAGGTAAAGATTATCCTTTTGTTGACAGCTTTTTGATTTTCCCCCAAATAGGTGCTAATTAAGACTGCCAAGAAGGAATCAGGTATATTTGAACAATGCTGATAAAAGCCATTCATTTGTTTACACATTATACCTTTCCTAAAAGCTGTTATTTATCACATACTATCCTTTATGCAGGGGCGACACAGATGAACGAGATCAAGTCCCTACCACAGTTAAGCTCAAAGGTCAAATCAGGCTGGAAAAATAGCGGTCAAGATCTCAAAGCACCTGATCTGCCAAAATAAAATTGTGGAAAGAGATAACAAAAGATTCTGACTAGTGGCGTTTGGACTGAAAGGCATGCTTTATATGGAGTTGATAAAGGCCTGAATTAAAAGCTTGATAAAGAAAATAAAGGTGAAATGCACTTATGAGAACATTTAGGAAAAAGAAAAGATTTAAAAAGATTGAAATTGTATACATCTAAGAATAACAAGTTGAAGATACTAGGGTTACTTTTGAATTTCTAGCATGAGACACTAGAGAATGGTGTCATAGATGGAGTATGATCACAGGAAACTGTGACACACGTGATTGTAACGGCATCTTAGGAGGATATGAGCTCTGGGCATTTGGAACTGGGGGGCCTCCCTGGTGGCACAGATGGTAAAGAGTTGCCTGCATTGCAGGAGACCCAGGTTCCATACCTGGGTCAGGAAGATCCCTTGGAGGAGGGAATGGCAGTACTCTTGCCAGGAGAATCCCCATGGACAGAGCAGCCTGGCAGGCTACAATCCATGGGGTCTCAGAGAGCAGAGTCAGACACAACTGAGCAGCTAACACTTTCACTTTTCTAGAAGTGAGAAAAGCAGGTGTGTACAGGTAATAGTCACACACACACACCCCCACAAAAATTAGAGGACTTCAGGTACCTGACGGCAAAGACCATAAATTTGAGCACACAGTGCTTCTCTTCTAAAAAAAAAATAAACATACATTTCCATGATTTTGGGGGGGTACACAAGGCCATGAATTAAATAAAAAGATGAGCAATAAGTAACAGGAACTTGTGGAGCACTACTATTTAAGAGCAGATCAAGTCAGAATGTAGTAATATTAGAAATTCAATATGGAATTACTCTAGGTGGTAGTCAAAGTTTAGCATAAGATGTAAAGCAGAAAGAGAGCCACATATGCAGAGGGCAAACAGGGCTACCAAGGGGGAAAGGGGTGGTAGGATGCAATGGAAGATCAGGATGACACACGCACACTGCTGTTCAATCACCCAGCCATGTCCGATGTCCGACTCTTCGAGATCCCATGGACTGCAGCACGCCAGGCCTCCCTTCCCTCACCATCTCCCGGGGTTCACCCAAGTTCATGTCCATTGCGCTGGTGATGCTGTCCAGCCATCTCGTCCTCTGATGCCCTCTTTTCCTTCTGCCCTCAATCTTCCCTAGCATCAGGGACTTTTCTAGTGAGTCGTCTGGGTACATCAGATGACCAAAATATTGGAGCTTCAGCTTCAGCATCAGTCCTTCCAGTATTCAGGGTTGATCTCCCTTAAGACTGAATGGTTTGATCTTCTTGCTGTTTAAGAGACTTTGAGGAGTCTTCTCCAGCACCACGGTTCAAAGGCATCATTTCTTTGGCACTCTGCCTTCTTTATGGTCCACCTCTCTCAACTGCATGTGACCACTGGGAAGATCATAGCCTTGACTATACAGACATATATACATTACTATGTATAAAATAGAAAACCAACGAGAAACTACTGTATAGTATAGGTAACTCTAATCAATGCTCTGTGATGACCTAAATGGGAAGGAAATCCAAAAAAGAGTGACTATATGTATGCATATAACTGAATCACTTTATTATATGGCAGAAGCTAATATAACATTGTAAAGCAATTATACTCCAATAAAAAATTCATTAAAAAGATATAATACTAATGATTTTAGCAATATAGGTTTCCTCAATGATGTAGAAATAACTTCACAATGAATTTTGGTCTTATCACCATAAACATTAATTTTCAATTTTATCTATCTATAGAAATTCCTTCTTAGCAAGGATTATTAGAAGGGTTTTNTAAAAAGATATAATACTAATGATTTTAGCAATATAGGTTTCCTCAATGATGTAGAAATAACTTCACAATGAATTTTGGTCTTATCACCATAAACATTAATTTTCAATTTTATCTATCTATAGAAATTCCTTCTTAGCAAGGATTATTAGAAGGGTTTTAGAAAAGGCAAAGAATGCAATGTCTGAAGTGTTTATAAAGGCAGATACTCATTATATTAATTTGGAAAACACAGAAATCTTCAGATTTCAGGCATTGACAAAATAAAAGTAATTACTCAAGAACAATCGCATTTTTAGGAAAAATGTAAATGTGAAGAAGAGATACAGGTAGTTCACTTTTTAAGAAGCCTGCGGTGGCTAGCCACACCTGTCCTTGACTCCTTTCTGCAAGCATCCTCATACTGCTCCTCACTGAATCATTCTTCTCTGTAAGTTGGTTTGGTAGGCATCAGCCTTCTGCCCTCCTGAAGTCTGCAGCCGTGGGTGATTCGCTTGACCCTTCTAAGCTGCATTTCACCTTCTTTAAAAGGAGACAGATCATTAATCTCCACAAAACTGTTTTAAAGATGAAATATGCACTTACCATTGGACTCGACCCAGTTAGCCCCATTCACAGTGCCTTCCTCAGAAGTCTAGATTTTACAGAATCATCCCCTGTTTCTCCACATTTAGATGTTATCCTCTGAGACCCCGTTTATCCCTTTCAGAATAGCTTTAACCTTAAAACTTGATCCATGTATGCAGCTCCACAGAGCTCCAGCTTCTCAACCAGAGATAAAGGGCCCTTTTCACATTGTTTTGTAAATCCCAAGAATGGGCTGACTCAGCCTAAAGTAAAGACNGTTAGATGTTATCCTCTGAGACCCCGTTTATCCCTTTCAGAATAGCTTTAACCTTAAAACTTGATCCATGTATGCAGCTCCACAGAGCTCCAGCTTCTCAACCAGAGATAAAGGGCCCTTTTCACATTGTTTTGTAAATCCCAAGAATGGGCTGACTCAGCCTAAAGTAAAGACGAGTTACTTTAACTAATAGGAACAACAGGAAACATTATTGTATTTGTGAGAGCATCATTTTTTCAGAGAAGGACGAGGGTGCCAAGCTGGAAGAACTGAAAGTCTTGTCTGTCA